>JAKTPI010000135.1:0-24117 GCA_030557545.1 Ogataea salicorniae
CCTATGCAACTCTTAAACACTAAAATTATGACTTCGTCATTGTTGTGGCTTAGTTTATAAATACCACAAATTGTAATCATATACAGAGAATCACACTCTTAATGAAAGTGAGGTTCTGACAATCCCTTTTTGGAGTTGTCGACAACTTCGTCGACACTCTGTTCTTTATTATGTAAATACCTATGTATTTTCCTCTACTGTTTAGTTTTATCTTCTATTGATTAAGATAGAGGATTATTAAATAAAATATCAACTTTTATTTCAAATAGTTTTAAATAACGCTCGAATCATCACATACTTAATTAAAGTGGCTAAAAACTATAAGTTAAAACAAAACCTTTCATTGATATAACCTTTCAAGATATATATGTATTAAAGCGTCCTTGGTACACTTATTTCAGTTCTTGGTTTTTCACTACATAAGGGATCTTTTATATCTAGCTTAATTTAATTCTATGTAATAGCCCTACAGTTGTGTGCTAATATATACCTATTAGTTTCTTTTTCTTTCTTGCGGAAGGATTTTGTATTAAAGAAATCACCAATATAGCAAAATTTCAAATAAGGATGTTCATTTTTGCTTCAGTTCGCACAACAGCAATTATAACATAATCAACTGCTATATCAGAGAGGGCATTATCCTTTGACCCATCCCTTTACGGTTCTCAATTGAATTACTTATTCTCAGTAAAACACACTTTACGAGTATTTCATACATAACGAATAAACAATTATCCAAAAGCAAAAGATTATAATTGATATCCATCAAAACGTTTTGGACATCGTCTGAAGAGGGCATTACTATTTGTTTTTAGTATAACTTCTGCAACGGTTATGGGTTTAAATCAATACATTGCTTCTCATTTCAGCATTTTTAATCGTTACCTTGACGATCCGATGAAGATTCAGATTTAAAGGGTTTATTTTTAGCTTTAATTATTATGAAACTGTAGAGTTGTGTTTTAGTTTTCTTCTCCTCTTATTGATCTCAAATGAGTTGATAGAAGAGATGGTATGGCAATTGCTTGTGTTTTTTTTAATTTTCTTCGGTGTCTTGATTTAACTTGGTCTTTCAGAGCTTGAAGTTCCTGCAAACTTGATCCAGCTTTATTTTTATCTTACACTTTATTTCTGAATAGCAATTCTTGATGTTACCACTGAAATGTTTATCACTTTAAAGTTGATTTTGCAGATAACCAACTTTTCTTTGCTATGTGGTCCTTACTAGACAGAACCATTTATTATCGTTGATGTTTTCAGCTTAATTTTTTTCCGGCGCTTACTCCTTCTCATACAGTTCTTTATGCGTTACTAATCCAGCTGAGGTTTCAAACTAGTTTTAACGTGCAGTTGGTATGACTCAATTTCAAATTATTTTCAAATTTGGTCTTTTCAATCAACAAGCCATTCCTTTTGCTATATAATATACCAGATGTAAATTCCACTTCATAATTATTGCTTATCACATTATACAAACTGCAATCCGATTTTTGACTTTTGTTGAAGCTGAAGCTTTGACCTTGAAAGAAATCAGTTCAAAATTCGAAGGGGTTTCTAATACATTTATCCATATTTGCAAAAAAACTGATTGAATTCTGACTAAAGAAACTTATTGTTGAAACTGTTGACTATCCCGGCAAAAAAGCATATGAAGTGATTATTCGTAGTAGCCCTATTTTTTTCCCCGTGTAACCTTCTTCAGTGTAACGGCCGGGGTTAATTCTTTTAAGTATCCGCTACTTTTATGTTTGACTAATTTGTAATCACATACTGTATCAATAACAATCTTTGAAATGCATTTTCTAATATAGTAAAATAGGTTCACTAAGTTCAAAAACAATTTCCAAAAATAGTAAACTCACACCTGCTTTACAGAGGTGTATCAAAAATTATAGGTTAACAAACCTTTAACAAAAAGGTCTTTGAAAAAAGAATGCCCTCACTCAGAGTTGAACTGAGGATCTCCACATTACTAGTGTGGCGCCTTACCAACTTGGCCATAAGGGCTTAGATGCTTTTTTGTGATGATTCGAGCATTATTTAAAACTATTTGAAATAAAAGTTGATATTTTATTTGATGATCTTCTATCTTCATCGATAGAATAAGTAACTAAATAGGAATAAGGAATATAAACAAATATATCGGAGATTGAGAAAACATTATTAGCCATTTCTAGTATCCCTACCTCTTTATGGTATGAGTAGCACGGCTATCATACAAGGTAGTTCAGTCGTGGATACCTCCTCGGGCTTATTGAAATAGTATTAGCTACATACTAAGTAGTTCAATTTATTATTAACTTGATTAAGGTCTTGTGACTGTTTTTAACACAAAATAATATTTTCCTATTAAAATCTTTTTATACGATTTTTAATATAAAACTCTCTCCCTCTTTCTAGAAGAGTTCCGATTGTAACTTCTTTAGAAATAAGTTGGATCTACAAGTCTATTTATGCAATTTTTCCATCTCAACACTTTAGTGGAAAATCTTCCACTAGCTCCTTCAATTTGGGCTCCTAACCTATGCAACTCTTAAACACTAAAATTATGACTTCGTCATTGTTGTGGCTTAGTTTATAAATACCACAAATTGTAATCATATACAGAGAATCACACTCTTAATGAAAGTGAGGTTCTGACAAAATATATATAGTAAGAAGTCGAGTGTTGACGACGTTGTCAACAACTCGAGAGTATTTCCTAATTTAGTAATCTAAAAACAAATATCCTAATAAGGAAGGCGTCGCATCGCTGTAAGGTCGGCGTCGCATCAAGAGGAAACAGTCCGAATGAGGTCGGCGTCGCATCAAGAGGTGGAATCCTTACATGTTTTGAGAGGGATCGATTGTTATTTAAAACTAAATGAATAAAAAGTTGATATTCTTTTTGATGATACTTCTATCCAATCGATAGGAAAGGAATCTAAATAGAAATATGGGAAATACACAAATATATATAATAAAATCAAAAGAGAAACAATTCAAAAGATTCACCAATCAGAAGGTGAGTAATAAAAGGGTAATGACAAAAGGTAATAGATCGGGGATAAGGGTAAAAAGGAAAACGGAAATAAAGGATACAACGGAAGTCGGAAATAAAGGATAAAACGGAAAACAGAGATAAGCAGATAAGTGGTAAAGACCGACAGCAAGTAGTTGATTAGAGTAAGGATGAAAATGTAGGATAGATACCTCACATTTTTTATAATGAATCGGGCACACCGTTCGTTTTGTCGTTTTCTTTAATATTCTTCTTAACTTGGAACTTGATATTTTATAACTTCTAAATAAGTTATCAACTAAAACTAATTAAACTCTCAAAATAAGTCCAAACTAAAAAAACTAAAAACTATCTATTGAAGATTAAGAAAACATTATCTACCCATTTCTAGTATCCCTACCTTTTAGGGGTATGAGTAGCATAGCTACCATCCAAAGTAGTTTAGTCGTGGATACCTCCTCAGGGTTATTAAAATAGTATTAGCTACATACTAAGTGAGTTCAGTTGTTCAGACTTATTCAAGGTCTTGCGACTAATTTTTGGTAACACTCAATTGGATTAATAAATGTAATCTGATTGAAATAGATTCTATAAGTTAATAATATAACAAATATTAAAATCTCCTATTAAAAAGTTCCTATACAGTTTTTTTTTTATCTATAAAACTCCCCCCCCTTCTTCTAAAGAGATCCGATTGTAACTTCTTCAGAAATAAGTGGGAATCTACAGGTATATTTATGTTATTTATTTCATCTGAAAATTTAGTGACTAATTAGTCACTAGCTCGTATAACTTCGAATTGACTCTTTTATGACTTCAATTTTGACTCTGATATGACATCGTTATTGTTGTGGCTTATTTTATAAATACCACAAATTTTGAATCATCTACAGAGAATCACACTCTGAATAAAAGTGAGGTTCTGACACTATCCTCCCTTTTTCCTCTATAGGAAAGGGATCTAAACAATAATAAGGAAATACAAACATATTTAAAATAAGAACTGATTATCGACGAAGTTGTCGACAATCTTCAGAAAATTCTACTCTGATTAGTAATCAATAGAGTAATCAGCAGGGGAAAAGGGATACTTATCCCTAAACAAGGCGTCCTCTATCTTAAATGGCGCCTGATCCCTTACATTTTTATAAAATAATTAAACTAGGGATAGCCTAATTTAGTATAAAATGGAGTTACCAGATTAGTGAGATACCCAATTTAGACTATTGGAAGCCTTAATTTCTTATAGTAATCTGATTTGAAAGTCATTAGAAATAAGACAAAAAATTAATTAAAACCAGATTTTCTTGCGTTTTTATTCTACATCTTAAGAAAACGTAAGTATCACAAATACTTTGGAGATCCTAAAAATGTTTTGCTCACGGGGAAAAAAACTTTTAAATCCTACTGGTGTTCATATCTATACAGCTATGGACATTGGGATAAAAAATTACAAGACTAACTCCACAACAAAACATCAGCAACACAATTTCCAATAAAAACCTTCTGCATTATATCGAATGCTTCAACACAAATGGTTCTTTTTTTCAATCTGAATCCATTATCCTTTCAAGTATTTTTATTTCCCTTCTGACTGTATATTCTTTTTCTTTGTACTATACAGCCGTTATTTATTCATATTTATGGTAGGATCATTATATACAGGTAATTCAATATATTGTATCATTGAAAGTAACTTTGTTTTTGTTTTTGTCAATTTCCCCACGTAACATGGATCATATTGAGGCTTCATTGCAATGGCTCATTTTCATAAAGACGGAATTCCATATGATATATATATATATCATATTGTTATAATCATCGCTAAACGTATGATTTTGAGGCAACTTTCTTTTTTTTTCATATTTCTTTCAAATTTTCTAGTTATATAAAATCTTAGCCCCTCTTTTCTTTTCATCTCTGATTTCATAACAGATTTTCATACGAGTTACTTCTTTCAAAAATTTCTCCATGGATATTCGTTTATATACAAATAGCAACAAATATACATGTACTCATAAGTTCAGGTTATCTATTCTTGGTCTCTAAATCAGTTTTTTGGGCCAAACTAAACAGGAGATAAACAGTACTACAACAACATAATTTGGATACTGTGATACAAAATCACTGGTTAGATTTTTTTTTTTATAGAATTGAAAATAATTTATTATATATGCTGAAAGGTGGGATTATTAGTTGTTCAATTAGTCAGTTTCATTAGTCGTTGAAAAGTCATTTAACGAAAGAAGCTTTGTCTTCCAAGTATCAAGTGGGGAATCTCCCCATCCACCAATTTCAAAGGTAGACTCAGAGTCTGCGATTTCAAGTTCATCAAAGTTATGAATTTCTTCTTGTAATTGGAGAGTGTCTTCGGATACATCAGAGATTCCAGCTTGGTAGGAATAAACTCCATTACCATAATTACCAACCCAAACGCACGATCTTTTAAACTTCAACGAATTGTTTTCAAAGTCCCATATAGGTTCATCTATCCATCTCAAATTGTTAACAATTTCTGATGTTTCCTTTCGATTGTACATTGTTAATGGATTGTGTATACTAAACCCAATTATCCCCTTTTCCAAAGCAACGTTATTCAACTCTTGAATCGTTGAGTTAGGGACTTTAGAATTGTTATTGGCATCTAACGACAACTTATATAAATATCTAGCCAATGATTCCCAATTCTGACTTTCTGTAAAATCAACCAACGAACTGGTTAAAATGGTGTATATTTCCCTTATTCTATCAGGGTCGGAAAAAAGTTTAGCATATTTTCTTTTCCAGGTGTTGAATAAAGCAATGCCAAATGATAGATTTCCCACTTGAAATAAAACAAAATGGAACATTTCTTTGAATTTTAGGAAATCAGGTTGAATTGAGTCATCGGTTGAGTATTTGTAAGTTAAAGATAACACATCGTTGTAATAAGTGTATGCTTTTGGTAGGCACCTTTCGTGGTATAACAATTCATGGAATGAGTAATCGATTAATGGCTTTGCAACATGACTTGGTATCGTTTTACCACTTTCATTAACAAGTGTGTTTAATATTGGGAACGTTATTTTGAATTTTCTTTCAAACGATTTCTTGGCATACAAAGGAATACCAAGTCTTAATAGCTCAGATAAAATAACAAGCGCAGAATCAATTTTGGTGAACCCAACAGCCACTATATTCCAAGTTAAATGATCAGGCTTGATCTTGTGGTTGTCCATTTCCTTTAGCAAACGAATACACCTTCTGACTCTATGTTTAGACGTTGTATTCATCACAGCTTTTAACAAAATATTGTAGAACATTATATTAGGCTTTAAGTTATGCTCATTCTTCATTATCTCAAGTATACTCCTCATCTCTAGAAACTCGTATCTCAAAGATAGAAGTTTTATTATATTAAGATATGTGTCCAAGTCTATCAAGTCTCCGTGGTTTCTTATCGTAAAAGTAATTGCATGATAAACGCTTTGTTCATTTTTTTCTGAAAGTCTGTAGTTGAATGCTGTTAATCCATTTATAAAATCGTTTACAGCTTTCTTATCTGTCATATCAAAAGGACGCCTTACATCAACAACTGACGCATAATCAAATAGAGGCAAACTAGACATCAACTTTTTGACATCATATTCAGGCGAAGGAATATCCATGGAATCATTCTTAAGAAAGCAACTAGCTATTTCTATCTCATCAAGAACTCTTTCATCGGCGTGGTGTAGACTTGCAAACTGTAAGTTTTTCTTACGGTATTCATTTTTGTTGATCAAACGGTTTTTCTTTTCAGCTTCCACTTCAGATTTTATTGAGTTATACAAGCTGTTCAAATTTCCACTCAAGTTCTTAAAATTTTGCTCCTTATTGTATTGGTTTTTATTCCGAACCTTTTCCACTGAATCTGGGATCACTTTCGAAGTGTCACTAAATGCTGCCAAGGTATTATGATGATTTTTCAGTATTGTCGGAGATATCTTACGGTTGATCGAAGACGGCAATCGGTTGAGTCTCATGACTATTTCAAATAGCTACTCGAATGCTATTTATTCACTGTTATGATTTAATTCTACCTTTAGACTAATTTTTGTTTGCTAAACAAGGTTTGGTAGTAAAATAGCGTATTTCAGCTTCGAAACGTAAATTCAAGTTGGTTCTTTGACATTTGAACAAAAGCACTAAGTTTTAAATGATTTGAAAAAAAGAACAAAAATAAGATTACCTAATACACTATTCATTTACAGAGCCGTGAACCATCCATTCGTTTTGAGACAACATCTATAAGAGCCTTCCTATCTATCCACTTCGTTGTAATTTGTAACCACTGAACCATTTAAACCCTTAAAATTCACATTTTTTTATTGATATATTCAATTCATACCACCAGCCTTTAGCTGTTTCCGTACTACAACGGTCTGTTTTTTTGCCAGGTCACTCTGCTCCTAATCATACATATTTTCTTCGAATTAGTATGCATAGGATAAGGCTGGTTTAGATAATTTTGTTGTTGCAGCTAATAATACTATTATAAAACATCCAGAACATTATACAAATATAGAATTTATAAAAATTAATTAAACATGAACTCAACACCTCTTGATACCCAACGGGAGAATATAATTGTTCAACGTGAACCATTGAATCGGCAAACTCCAATTGCGAAGTCATCAACCACAAAACCAAGGAAACTAAAGAGAATTAGAACTGTCGAAGGAAGTTGTAATCCTTGCTTGAAGAAGAGGGTCAAATGTTCCCTTGAAAAACCTCATTGTAAAAGATGTTTAAAAGATCGATTTGATTGCAATTATGATAAGTTAAACCTAAAATGGGGTAAAATACTCAATATCGACACTGCTGCTCCTATTTCCAACAACACTGCTAAATTTGATAATACTTTCCAAGTCCAAGCCCAGAAACAACAGCAACAACAAGAGAAAAAAAGTCCAACTGTCCAGTGGTCACCCATACAATCACATACAAATAAAACCGCTTCTGGTGGTTCCAATTCTTTGACATTCATGATAAGTGGTTTGAATAGAAAACCACTTATTAATTTTCTGAACTCCATAAACAATTCGCAAGAACAGGTTGAAGTTACCCCTGGAATTATTAATGGTGATGATCTTCACACACCCCAAAAACATTCCAATATACAGGAAAATGTATCTGGGTACAACTCAATAACGGATACAAACGATATCGCGAGCAACACAATTAAACTTGAGAGTGAAATTACTTATCAGTTGCATTATGGTCAATATTCATACAAAGAAGAGAACAATAACCAAAACATTGAATTGGTTCCTCTTTCCGATCCTAACCATAATGATGAAGATATCCAGTTAATTACTCCTAATGGAAGAGGCAATCTCAATTCATTAGAACATATTAGCCACAACAATAATGCTCTTTTTTCAAATATCAAACTTAATCTACTGGTCAGATCGCCTTCTCTATCACCCACACCAGATCAGCAATTATTATACTTTACACAAGTTTTATCACCAAAATTACACGCTATGGGTATTCCATTGCATTCAACAAATTTAGCAAGCTCCATTAATAAAGATCCATTAATAACTAACATAGTATTAACATTATCATCCTTCCATATGTTTAACGGGCATCATGCGTTGTTAGATCACTCTGAAATATTAACCGAGCGTTCTAATTCAATTAGATTATTTACCGATTATTTAAAAGAACAACAAGTGAAGAACAATTTTGGCGAAAATTTATTTAATGCCTGTGTTCTATTGGGCACATTAGATGGAGTTATCAATAATGATAATTCCACCATATCATGCCGCCATTTATTTGGGGCTAGAGCCATTCTTTATCAATTAATCAAAAACAATCAAAAATTCTTATTAGAGATTCAAAATCCATTAACTACTAGAATGCTATCAATGTTCAACACTATGGATGCTAATTATTGCTTGCTATCAGGTGAAAAGTGTTTTTTACCAGGTGATTACTGGTACCTGTTTAGTGATAAAGATTGCTGGTTTGGTAATTTATCAGTAGGAGATCCATTTTTTTTGGTGCTGGATAAATTAACAGAGATTATTAATTTAAGATCTATGCTTAACTCCACTAATAGTAATAATGATAATGATAACAACGCTTATAAAACATTCAATCAGGATTTAACAAATAAACTACAATTACTTGAGTCTGAGTTTTTGAGGTTAGCACAACTGAAAAGTTCTCCATGGCTGGAATTTGTCTCTGCTTTTGCTAACATTGGACTAATATATTACTACAGAGCATTCTTGAAGCTCGATATCAGTGATCCAATAGTTCAAAGAATCGTTAACAATTTTACCACTGATTTAGTTTTGAAAAAAGCAAATCAAAGAAAGGAACAAATGTCAGTATCAACGTTGATGACGATGCCGTCAACATCACCATCTGGTTATTACAGCAACCATTCGATAGAAGACTTGGATGGATTCAATCAGCTTGGCCCTGATGAAGATGAAACAATCTTAGAACATTGCCTATTATTCCCATTGCTAGTTATTGGTGCACATTGTATCAGTCTACGGGATAGAGAAACCGTCATTCAAAACGTATATAAATCACTCAGTTATTTAAAGTTTAGTAATATTGATACACTATCCGAATTTTTAAATAAAGAGTGGAGACGATATGATGAAAATTTTGAGTTGAATACTTGTCCCGAAACAAAGAGATTACCAACTGTATACACATGGTGGCAACAGTTTGGAGAAATTGCTAAAGTTTCATTCATCTTTTAGAATTATTAAAGAGAATTAGGGGTGTTCATGTTGATCTTTAAACTGTCTTTCCCACCAGTGAATTAATTGTGTAGCCTTACACGGATGATAATTCGACCTTACATATACATTTGAATTATAAGTATATTCATTTAGATCAATAAAACAACCCGCTTAATTAGAATTTTTTTGAATAACTTGGAAGAATACATGTTCACACTAACTTTAACATTTAGATATTCAAAAGATATGCCAACTTATATATAATTGTGTGTGTTTGCTTTTTTTTTCCCCCCACATTTCAACTTCCGTGTAAATTTGTAGAAAACAAAACACTGCGCATCACTGTTTTGTTAAGTTATCTCCGAGATTGGCGTTGTTTGTCAAGACAATCCATACCATTATCCCAGTCTCTATATCAATCATAGTTCCTCGACTGATGTAAGTTTTCTGATTGAACAAAGTTCTATACATTTATATCTATCAACAGCCAATTATAACTGTCACAGATTTTACAATTCTGTGCTCTTTAATTAGATCAACAGCTAAAAATACCATTCTGGCACAAACATAGAAGTAGGTATCAGAAATCAAAGGAGACAAGCCTCCAGGACCCACACCCTAACACAATTAAAAATCAATATTGAGCCATCCATTCAACTAGTAAGTCAGTTGATTTTGTAATGTGAACGTATCAACAGTTTCAGTCCCGGAATTAAACTACATTGATCGTGAGTAGATCAGCAGGATGGAGTGGTTTACTTAGAGACCTGAAATCTGAATAAGTCTCCTGTGACCTAAGATCCTTTAGAGTTCTTTGTTTTTTATAACCGACTTTCTTTTATAGCATAGTATATGAAAAACTTGTTGATAGTTAAACGTATAGTGTCCAATTTTCCAAAAATAAGGAGCAACAATAACCACTTAGTTCTATGGAACCCCCCCCCAGACACAAAGGAATATATGTAGAACGCATTAATACTAAAATGTTCAGCAAAATTGTATAAAGCCGTGTTATGTGTAAAGATACATAATTATGACCTACTTTAGATGCAAAAGATAATGCAAAGACTTCGTTCTCCTTACTTTTATTCATACAGGCAACCTGTTGGCAAAGCCATGGACTGAGAAACAGTAAATACATTAATTTACTTTGATTGAATTACATTAGGGAAATTTGGTGGTGGTGATACCCATGAATTGAATTGTATTGTAAATACAATAGCTTTGAATGATGAACTACTTGACAGCAATATTCTCCAAGAGATCAATATACTATTGTTGATACTGTAAGCTTTCATTAAAGAAACCAACTTATTAATATATTGATTTAGATCAAAAAAAATGAAGTTTAATCCAACACCTATAAAGAAACTGTGCCAAATGTGGGGATTGAGGCTATCAAGCTCTAAATATCAAGGTTGGGCTATTAAGGACTGTATGTATTTCTTTAACAAGACCCCGTCCGTGTTATAATCAAATACGGGCCCACTCACCGTGTCTTTATAAAATTTTCTGTAGATGGAGTTTGGTAGTTTGGACTTAGCATTGCCAAATGAAGAATCGGCTGTAGTTTATTATGTTCCGGAAAGCTATAAAGTTTGCAAGTAAGAAAGGTCATCAAAAAGGGTAATGTTACCGCGTCTGGTGCTTCTTGTGAATGATTCCTGCAAACTTGTGACATTTTTAAATGTTTCCCAGAGTGTCGTTGCACTGGAAGATCGTAGGTCCACACAAACACACACACACACACGGCTGCTTTGCGACAAAAGTTGCGAGCGACTTGGGAGAGATTCCGGATTAGGAAACACTGTCTTTGTGGGGGCACAAGTACAATGCATTGCGTACTAAACTGGAGTTGCAAGTCTGGAGAAGATAATCAAAGAGAAACAAAATAACCAACCACCAGCTAAACTGGCAACTAGACACGCATCATCATCCTGCCCCTCCTTCGGAGAAGTTATTTGAATAAAAATTGTCCCGTAATTGAATTGAAACTGCTCAGTGATTCTCGATTAGGAGATTTAACAGTTATTGGTTCCCTCCATCACATCACCGTCGTTCACTCAAAAACTTTATCTTCTATATAAATATCCTAGCCTTTATCCCTTCATGTGATTTCTATCTTAGATGTCAAATCTATTTTTGTTTTATTTTGCTTTATCTTTCTTTATAGTAATTAAGTTTATTCCAACTACACCACTTCCACTAAACATAAATATATATCATATAATGTCCGAATTACCAAAGCAAGGAAACCCATCTTTAAAGGTCAATGAACACAAACAAATCTTCATTGAAGAATCTCCAATTGATACCCCAGGTCCAGGTAAGTGTTTATTACACGTCAGAGCTTGTGGTATCTGTGGTTCCGATGTTCACTTCTGGAAGTCTGGTCAAATCGGTGAATTAAAGGTCGAAGGTAAATGTATCTTAGGTCACGAAGCCTGTGGTGATGTTATTGCTCTTGGTGAAGGTGTCAAGAACATCAAGGTTGGTGACAGAGTAGCTGTTGAACCTCAATTACCATGTGGTAAGTGTTACCTATGTATGGACGGTAACTACAATTTATGTCAAGATGTTGAATTCTCTTCCGTTTACCCATACAACGGTCTAATGCAAAGGTACAAGGTGCACGATGAAAGATTCTTACACCCAATCCCAGACAAGATGACTTATGCCCAAGGTGCTTTAGTTGAACCAGTTTCTGTTGCTTATCACGGTGTTGAAAGATCGGACATCAAGTTGGGTAGACCAGCTATGGTTGCCGGTGCTGGTCCAATCGGTTTATGTACTTTATCTTTAGCTAAGGCCTCAGGTGCTACTCCATTATTAATCACCGATATTTCTGCTAAGAGGTTAGAATTTGCTCAAAAGTTAGTTCCAGAAGTTATGACTTATCAAGTTGATACCAAGAAATCCAACTGGGAAAACGCTCAAGCTATTAGAAAATTATTCGGTCCAACTGAATACGTTCAACCACAATGTGTCTTAGAATGTACCGGTATTGAATCATCAATTGTTACTGGTGGTTTCGTTACCAGAAGAGGTGGTTGTTTGACTGTTTTAGGTGTTGGTAAGGGGGATATCAACAACTTCCCATTCATGCACTTATCATTAGCTGAAATTGATGTTAAGTTCATTAACAGATACCACGATTCATGGCCAGCATGTATCAACTTGATTGCAAACAAGGTTATCAACGTTGATTCATTAGTTACACACAGGTTCTCATTAGAAGAAGCGGTTGATGCTATGGAAGTTTCAAGTGATCCTTCCAATGGTAACATCAAGGTTATGATTGAAGATTAGATTATTATTTCAACCTTTTTTTTCCAGAAACAAAAACAAAAAAAAAAAAAATTAATTAATTAATGTTTTCAATGCTCAGTGTTTATTTATATACATACTTATATATTCTTTTGTAATTGATTTAAATAAAATAAATCTCTCATAATACGATATGATATTTGATATATCATTATATTGGTTTCCCTTCTGTTTTATTCCTCCTCAACGAAGATAACTTGCATCATTTTATGTTTCTCTTTGAGTAAAATAGGTGAAGTATAAATCCCCTTCTTTTTCAACTTCGCCTACCTCTTGGAAGTATCCACACATGCAATAGCTATACTAAACAATGTATACTGTAGAATACGATTAGATAGTGCTCGTTGTTGGGTTTCGTGCTTAATGATTCTAAAGCATTTATTGAAATACTGAAAGAAATGGCAGATACATTTATCATATTAACTTTATCTTATCTCTGATAGGTAAGAATCGAAACCATAGATAGGAGATAGGATGCATGTTCGTTGAATATAAGAAGAATCTAGAAGAGTCTTTCGGTATTCGAAAGCTCGATAAATCCCCATATCGATTAATCAATTTCCGATCCGAGAGAAAAACACCTCTGCACAATAACATTTTTTCTGCTGATCTAATCAAGGGAATTTTTCAGTTTCCAACGAAGAAATTTAAATCTAATCCATCACTGTTTTTGAGTTGTATGAACACATACTGTTTGTTGGTTAGTGGTCCGCCCTTCGAGGTCGGGTTCGTTATCGACGGTCTGATTACTCTAATCCTCTTTTCTTCTGCTTCGTTCTCTACTAGGATTCTTTATTCCCATATTGTATATATATATGTATCCATCTAAACACTCCTTATCTTTTGTGTCCTTTTCTTAGATCCTTTCAACAATCAAAAGTCACAAATTAAGAAACTATTTTCACTATTACCAAAAAATGAACCCAGCTGTTACTAACTTAGGCCTGATGCTTGTCATGATGCAAGTCTCCAAGAGATTAGACTTTGAAGACCCAACCATCTTATTCTACGTCAGAGCCTTGTACATCTCTTGTACTGCCATCACTCTATTGGTTTACTTATATACAAGACAAATGATCATTAAGAAGAATGATTTAACTACCTTGAAGTACTTAGAACCTGCTAATGCAATGGCTGGTGAAACCGAACCAAAATTAAACGTTACCACCGTTATGGATTACGATTTAAAGCAAATTCAAAGTTCTATCAAAGGTGTTTTCACTGGTGTTGCTATGATGGGTTTCATGCATCTTTACATGAAGTATGCTAACCCATTATTAATGCAATCAATCTCTCCATTAAAGGGTGCCTTTGAATCAAACTTGGTTCAAATTCATGTTTTGGGTAAAGCTGCAGTTGGTGATTTGAAGAGACCTTTCAAGGCTGGTGGTGGATTAATGTCCATGCTTACCGGTGCTAACAGTGGTGTCAAGACTGACAAGGCTTCGATTGAAAAGGCTGAAGTTTCTGGTGCTGGTGGTGTTAAGGAAGAATAGATTTTTTTAATCAATTATGTTTGATAAAACCGAAATAAAGAATATAGATTTCTTCTCTGTTTTCTGTGTTTGACCTTGTATGATAAAATCATAGTGTGATACTTGAGTTTATTTTGGAATTTGAAGGTTATAAACAAATCACAAATCACTGAGCATTTATAGGATTTGCTTTGTTTATATATATATATATATATCATCATTGATTCTACATCTTTTTCTGTTTAATCAGTTTTCTTTTCTCTTATTTGGATCTCAACAAATATTTTCTTATTGTTTCAATGAATGCAAGAGTTGTGTCTTTTACCAACCAAACGAGAGTTTTTTTTTTCCAAAAAAAAATCCAAAAAAATAATAATATATATAAACTCTTGTTTCTAAACTTATCAAATTGAAGTATGGTTAACTATTTTCTGCAGCTTTATGAATCTATGGAGTCAAATCAAATTCACAGTCGTTGCACAGAGACTACGAAAACTTACGCCATACGTTACTAAAATAAATCCTAAAGTACCTTGAACCAAAATATAAAATTCTTTATGAAAAAGAATAAATAAATAAACGACTGGATTTCTATATCCGAAGTAACAAAACGAATAAGGTCAAATAACAAGAAAGACTAATTATGGTTAACCACAGAACGAAGTTCCCGCTTGTTTTAAAATAATAACAATTATTTACAACCCCTTCCCCATCATCTCCAACATTATCAAAATTCTCACTCCATTTTGGATCCGCAAAATTGATCAAATATAAATCTATTTGATTAGATCTCAAAAATCCAATTATGCAAACTAATAATCCATAAGAATTGAAAACTATTCCAATAGAAAAAAATTCTCTTGAAAATAACTTTAAAACTAATATAGAGAAAGATAAACAACCTATACAGGTTCTAATATATGCACCTTGATAAGTTCTTTGATGTGCTCTGATATCTAATTTTTGTGCTGATGTTTCTAAATAGACCAACCGTGATGGCCTCTTTTGAAATTGAACCCTGTCTACCAGCTTTTGGTCCGTGTTTTTGAGGCTGATTTCGGGTTCCTGTACATTTAGTGTATCCGAGTTGAATTCAGAAGTGCTTCCCAACTGATTCAAAATCTGACTGCTCGCTATATGATTGTTAATTTCTGACATTGACTTATTAACGTTGAACTATTCTTATTATATGTGACTGTAGTAGAACAGGCTTTGGGATGTGGTAGATGAATGGTCTTTCTTACGACGTTGTAATAACTGATCAACGACTGGTTTTTTGCCACTTTTTCTTGATGTATTTATCTATATAGTGAAAGTTTATTTTCCACAGTTCTTCAGACTAGAAATAAGTTTGCTTTAAACGTTAAAAAGGATAGATCATTGATGGTTTAATTGAACAGACTTATCTATCCATACTCCTCATTCAGCCCTTACTTACCATGTCAAATAAGATACGGATAGTACTGTCATTCTTTGTAACGGGCTTACTCCCAATGAGGAAAGGCAAGCAGAACCGGTTTTGAAGAATTTGACCGGTTACAGAAGTATAATTCAGATAAGAAATTGATCGACCTACAAGCAACGATAAAAATAATATGAATATAGTACAATTTTACACGGATAGATGATAAATGCATCGATCCTAAACTATTAAAAGCTGCATCATCCTACTGCTATCCCGTCTTACTGTGTTATTTCCTTTTCTTTGTTTTCAACGTTTGGTATCTCTCTATCATCTCTAAAAGTATAACTATAAACTAAGATCACTGAGACTAGATATGTATCAACGTTCAAGGGTGTCATATAGTTTTACCAAACTTGTAAGATTGCAAGCCACAAGATCATTTTCAAACAAGCCCACCCTATACAAATCATCTACTTTGAACCAACACGGTTTATCTAAAACTATCGAAGAGCCACCATTACTAATTAACAATGATAGTATCTCTCCCAGACTTACCAAATTAAGATCAATGCCAGTGAAAAAGTTTTCTGAATTCTTAACTGATGGTTACGGTAGAGAACATGATTATTTAAGAATATCAATAACTGAACGTTGTAATTTTAGGTGTGTTTATTGCATGCCCGAAGAAGGTGTTGAACTAACTCCTTCTGATGAACTTCTAACTACTGATGAAATTATCAGAATTGCCCGTATTTTCATTAAGCAAGGTGTTAGAAAAATTAGATTAACTGGTGGTGAACCTACAGTTAGAAAAGATATTGTTGAATTGGTGGAAGGACTTCATCAAATTCCAGGTTTGCAAGAAATTTGTATCACATCAAATGGATTAGCTTTACATAGGAAGTTGCCTGCTTTATTCAATAGTGGATTGACAGCATTGAATTTGAGTTTAGATACTTTGGTTAACGGTAAGTTTCAATTAATCACAAGAAGAAATGGTCTTAGCGCCGTTATGAAATCACTCAAAAAAGCCATAGAATTAGATATACCTAAAATCAAAATAAATGTAGTTGTCATGAAAAATGTTAATGAGGACGAACTACTAGAATTTGTTGAACTATCAAAAAAGGATAAAATTGAAGTTAGATTTATTGAATATATGCCATTTGGAGGAAACAAATGGACCAATGAAAAGATGGTTACTTATGAAGATATGTTAAGTAACATTCAAGTCAAACACCCTGGTATTTATAGACTACAACACAAACATGGTGAGACAGCAAAAGTTTATCAAATTCCTGGATTTCAAGGAAAAATAGGTTTTATTACTAGCATGACTTCTGACTTTTGTTCAACCTGTACTAGATTGCGCATCACTAATGATGGGAATCTTAAAGTTTGCCTCTTTGGTAATGATGAAATGTCATTAAAGAAGTTGATCAGAGATGGGAATAATGATGAGTACATCTTGAATCAAATTGGAAAAGCTGTTAAGCTGAAGAAAGAAAAACATGCTGGATTAGGGGAACTTGAAAATATGCCTAATCGTCCGATGATTCTAATCGGTGGCTAAAGAAAATTAAAGCTGACCTTTTCATATCTTTATACATTCTATTTGGGTGATTCAATACATAAAGACAAAACAAGCATATTTTTTGCTTTCCAAATTTGTCCAAACTATATAGCTATACTAACATAATAATATCCCTTCTTTTGTTACATATAGTCAAATCTCCTTTTTCACTCAAAGATTCCCATATTAATAGGAAGCAAAATATGTTTGATGGTGTTTTCAAAAGACACTATTCTTCAGATTCATCAACTTCTCCAAAACTAACCCACGTGAACAAAAAGGGAGAAGCACATATGGTTTCCATTCATGAAAAGCCAATTACTCATAGAACAGCTACTGCTAAAGGCACTATTAAATTTAGCAATCCAAATGCCATACGTTTAATTCGAACCAACAACAATAAAAAAGGTGATGTTGTTTCGGTTTCTAGAATTGCTGGGATCATGGCAGTTAAAAGAACGTCTGAGTTAATCCCACTTTGTCATCCAATTTCAATCACGAAAATTAACGTTGATATAGAAGTCTGTGATACTGAGGATTTGAATTGTATTGATGTTTCTTGTACTGTTGCTTGTGATGGTAAAACTGGTGTGGAGATGGAAGCTATGGTTGGTGTTAATGTTTGTTTGTTGACAATTTACGATATGTGCAAAGCTGTCGATAAATATATGATTTTGGAAGATTGCAAAATTGTTAATAAAGCAGGTGGCCAAAATGGTGATTTCAAGTTACTAGAACCTGAAAATAAATGATTTTTTTTCTTTGTTTGTTACGCATGGTATTCTATGAATTAGCATTGTAAGAACATTTTGAAAATAATATTTACTCATTTCTAGTTTCACACTGGATGAAATCTTTTGCTGTTCAATGTATTCAACTTATTTTATTTTTTTTTTTCAATCAGAAAATTGACCATTCCCACCATTCTTAATTTATTAGTAATACATTCATTTGTCCTCAATCATAATTATATATCAAATTATAACTTATTTTTCTTGCCTTGCAAACACTGCCCCTGCTCTTCTACTATAGTTTTAAAGTTCACTTCGATCAATTAATGCGTAATTAAAAAATAAATTGGAGTCTTCAAACTAATATTTTGTTGTTGCTACTCGATCTACCCATAATATAGGCATATACATAAGTAGCTAACTGAGTGGGTCATTTGGATCATTGGAGAACAGTTGGATTTTTTCATACCAGACAGTTATATTTGTGCTATGTGTCAAAAAATTAACTCAAAATCACTTCTTTTCAAGAAATATTTTTCTTTCTTGTTGCCCACAGAACATTGGACCGGTGTCTTTAATGATCACACAGCAACTACAATATAACAATCTCTTTTGATTGGTTAGGTGTGATGTTTCTTCCAGGCATGCTCAGTGCACCTTTGGGAAGGGTTGGGAGAATATACTTATTTCAATTTTACGTCCCCTTCATTGCTTGTTGATTCTGTTAGTTGTGGGTAACTTCAGCCACCCACCAAAGCTTCACCAATTTTGTCACAGTTGAATTATTTGTGAATTTTAAAAACCTTGCTTAACTACTAAATCTTCCTAACGAAGTTAAATCTTTATAAGGACATTAAATACATCGTCGATTTTACGGATACTTAATTTTGTGAAATTTGTAAATAATAAAGATAGATTTTGTAAATAGTAAAACTTTAATTTCAATAATCTCTAAATAAATTTATAAGGAAACCTTTTCATAACACAAATCATCCAAGATAGTTTAGTGGTTAGAATTCTCGCTTGTCACGCGGGAGACCGGGGTTCAATTCCCCGTCTCGGAGATTATTTTTTATCACTTTTGCTGCAAACTTATTGAACAACAACACAGATCATCATGATTCGTGGTTGAAGGCAGGAAATAGGACCTGCACAAAACCCTTCGAGTCGTTCGTCCGTGAATCGGATTTTAATTCGTGCTTGCTCAACGGGCAGCCTCAAACAACAACACGCACGCATATGATTTACAATTTCAACGGTTGGCAATTCCTGTTTCCTGTTGAAGAGCTGAATTTATTTAGCTGTACCTTATACTGACATATTTTTGAGTTGTAAATTGTAAATTTGTAGGGTCTTTTTGCTGGGTTACTGGTTCTACTGTATTGTAAAAGAACCTACCTATTAGGACCTGAATAATTTTAGCGCTTTTGATCATTGTGTAATGATTGATATGGGTGTGGGTTTTATATTAAATATCCCCCTGCGTTCGAAGAACCACTCATCGGTCCATTTCTTTTCCAGCAACCTTTCTTCTGCCCCTAATTCAATCCGCCGTTTTATTATTATCCGTTTGAAAATTTTGCGATTAAAATTTTCAATGCCAGTGAACGCTCACTGTGTGCAGTAACAACAACGTTTTTACGTAAGCTACGCAACTCAGTTTGACGATACACAAGCCAATTTTTAAATAGGTCCAATATTTTACATATAATTCCGGATCTGTAGAAAGTTTGACTCTGTGTGCATTGTGATTGTGATAATGTTACCTTTTCATCTTTTCTATAGTTAGCATAATCCGTCAACAAACTCATATATATCATTCTTGTATTCTTTAATAAATTAACTATACCTTATTAATAAACAAGACAAACAATATAATCAAAATACACCCCTTATAAACCAACAGGTAGAATATTATAGAAATTTGAAAAAGAAACATTTTTTTTGAATTCATTCACTATATATATATAGATAGATATAGAGCATTTGCTTTTCACATTCTATATCCACCTGAACCAAAAAGATGAGTGATAACTCTAATCTTTCAAACTTCAATAATAATAATAATAATAATCAGCGTCAAGAAGGCTATCAATCGTTCCCCTCAGGCTCCTTCTCTTCTTCTCAGCAACAAAAACAGCAACAAGATCGACGTTATCTATCGATACAGCAGCAATACGAAAGACAACAACTAGATTATAACAGAAACTGCGCTCAAAAGTCTCATAATCATCAACAACGACAACAAATGATTCCAGCTCTGTCTTCTTCCTTAGCTGAAGGTACGAGTGACAACCAACCGCAATCCCACGCACAACTCATACAGCAACAGCAACATCAGCTACCCCAACAACTCACCGAACAATTGCAATCACAACAGGTTGAAGCACAGGAAGCTGAAGAAACTAATTCAAATAATGAACAGATTACTTCAAGTAATCATCACCAACAACAGCTTCTGCTCTCCAAGCTTCCTCAAAAAGTGACGAAAGGTAAATATTCATTGAAAGATTTTCAACTAATTCGTACTTTGGGCACAGGATCTTTTGGTAGAGTCCATCTTGTTAGATCAATCCATAATGGAAGATTCTATGCCATGAAGGTTTTCCGTAAAAGACAAGTTGTTAAAGCAAAACAAATTGAACATACAAATGATGAACGTAGAATCTTATCAGTTTTACAACATCCGTTTATTACCCGTATGTGGGGAACGTTTCAAGATTCAAAATCAATCTTCATGATTATGGATTACATTGAAGGTGGTGAACTGTTCTCATTATTAAGAAAGTCGAAAACTTTCCCAAATCAAGTCGCAAAATTTTATGCAGCTGAAGTTTTACTTGCTTTGAACTATTTACATTCCAAGAATATCGTTTACAGAGACTTAAAACCCGAGAACATTTTATTGGCAAGATCAGGTCACATCAAGTTAACTGATTTTGGTTTTGCAAAAGAAGTTGAAACGAAAACTTACACTTTATGTGGTACCCCTGATTATATTGCCCCAGAAGTCATTGCTGTTCAGCCATATAATAAAGCCGTTGATTGGTGGTCTTTTGGTATTTTGATCTACGAAATGCTTGCTGGTACCACCCCATTTTACGATCCATCTCCAATGAAAACATATGAAAATATTACTAGATGTGATTTAAAATTCCCTGGTTCTTTCCAAAATGATGCTGTTTCTATTTTAAGTGGATTAATCACTAAAGACGTTACGTTCAGACTGGGAAACTTACAAAATGGTGTTGATGATATCAAGAATCACGAATGGTTTAAAGAAGTTGTTTGGGATAACTTATTGCAAGGAAATATTGAAACCCCTTATGAACCTAATATCCCAAGTGGTGTTGGTGATAGTTCTCAATTTGAAATATATCCTGAGGAGAATTATGATTATGGTAATACTACATCCACCGATGAATTAGGTTATTTATTTGCTGACTTCTAATTCTCCCTTTCGCTTCGAGCTATCCATCTTTTTCATTCTATCAAGGACTTTTTGTAAGGATATACCTATTTTAATTATAGATTCAGTTTTTTTTTTTTTGCTTTCTTTCTTTATTTCTTTTTCTTTTTTGTCTGCTTTGGCTTTATTGTTTTTTTGGTTAACTGTACCTAATATACATCCACCTGTGTATTTTTAATAAGATTTCTATTTACGTTTCTGCAAATTGTTGCGCATCTTAAAATTAAAGGTGCTTCAATCATATCGACGCAACCAATTTTAAATCATAAATCATAACATTAAAAACCATATATATACTTCTAGTTATTGAAGTATAAATAACCAAAAAAAGATGAACAAAAACCCTAACATATACCCTCAAAACCACAATTATCCTCATGCTGTGACCTTGTACGATAACTTTCTTCCCTTATAACTACATCTTTAAGATCTGTAAATTTTTGAATTAAACCATCAAAGTAGTGATCACTATCACCTGATCCATTTTCATAATGGCAACGATCTCTAACACCGTTCAAAAAAACCTCTAAAGATCCAACAAATCTGTTTAATTTTACAGGTTTCTTTGAAGCTAAACGTGAGTTGATTGAAATGCCTCTGAGTTCTATTAGACTCTCCTTTGAAGATGAAATCAATGGGTTTGCAATAAATGTAATGATAAGTTGCTCGTAGATTGAAAGTGAAGCATCACCTTTTGAAGTTAAACTCTCTTCCAAAAATTCCTTGATGTTTGATCTTAATGGATGTTGTTCCCAGAAGACATAAGCAAACTTGTAAGACCTTGTATCAATCACATATTCTTCCATTAATGATTCATTGGTATACTTATCAACCAAGTTGATTATATTTCTATAGTAGTTGGCATCATTTAACAAATCTGAGCGGATAGCTGGTAGCCAACTCGTAGTTAAACATTGCTCGATGATTGAGTTTGCAATAGGATGACTCCCTAGCATTCTATAACGTGATGCAAGTGCAACCATGGCTTTAATAACAATAATTGGATTATCTGATCCATTTAACATATGTGGATCATTTAATAGTTTCTGGTCAACATAGATCAATTTTACCAAGTCTAATTTCATCATAATTGATGTTAAATAACTCAAATTCAGTTCATTTCTAAAAATTAGATGTGATAAGATGATCATTAGTTGATCTTGGTCTTTTGTATGCCGTATTTGTATTTTGATTTGATCCGGTGTCATATTCAGTAATTTACTAATCAGTATCGTTTTATTCTTATCTGGTAAATGTGACGAATTCGAGCCCAAGTTTTCTAATATATAATCAAGTTGTTTAGCAAGAGAAATGATTCGATTCTCTTCAACATGCTTGAATTGCTCTAGAGACTTTACCTTGAGGTCAATCTCTACATTATGGTTGGATGTCTTTGGTTTCTCTAATAAGTTCATAAAAACATCTTTGGATGGTATTTTATCTGCAATAGTCGATTCGTTTTTCATGTTTAATATTGAACTATTGGGCAGAGCTTTGGCAGAGTTCTTAGTAATTGTTCCATTTAGTAACGATTTTATCGGACTCAATACGCCCTTGGTTTCTGAAAGCTTAACAATAGCCCCTAACATTAATGCTATTGAAATCTTAAATATCTAGTGAAATTAATAATTCAATAGTGACTATAGTTTGCGATTTATTTGGAGAGTTTAGAAGAAGAAGAGGAAAGTTCAAAACTCATATCATATGATAATCAAGAAAGTAAGACTATTGTTTACTATTGAAGATGAATGGTTAGAAGTCTGACATTTGCAATTTTTGTGTACCATAGCCTTACGTAATCACATTTGATTGACCTTTTTTAAAAATGACTGAACAAATATGTTGCCCGATCTTGAACTGGCAGAATGATGATTTTCCTTCAATAGGGCTATTCTAGAATTTTTTCAGGAAAAGGAGAAACCTTAGTTGACAGTACAAATAAGCACATGTGCTGATAAATAAAATTTAAACAAAACACTCAAGAACGTTATTTTGCTGTAACAGTCTTGTTTTTGTACTTTAAAACATGATAAAGGACGAGATATCAACAAGTTTCCGGTACGCTCATCATCAAATAAATCATTTGAGTGTATCCATACATCTTAGTAGAAAAGTACCATAGCAAGCTTGGTCCAATCTCAAAGGCGTTAGAAATTTATGAAATAATCAAGATTTCTAGATTCGAGTACAGTATTAGAGAAGGATACTAAAACTTTACTATGATCTTGTAATCTGACAATATCAGATGACATATTGAGCTTCAAATAAAATAAGGTGTTTGAAATAAAATGATCAATTTGATAAATAAAATAATATATTAATAACGGTAATATATATAATCGATACCTTATATAAAACTATATAAGTATAAAAGTATAAAATAATAACTTGACAAACAGGGG
>JAKTPI010000136.1:0-22155 GCA_030557545.1 Ogataea salicorniae
AGACTTAGGTAAGCGTCATCTAAAAAAGCGATTTATTAATAATCGTAAATGGCTTAACGGCCAATCAAATATGCAAGCGAAGTATTTTCTGTTTTTATTTCAAACAAACAAAAAAAATTTAAACTGCATCATGACGTCATCAGTACATTATAAACAATAACAACAACAAAAATCTATTTAAG
Organism: Ogataea salicorniae; assembly: GCA_030557545.1. Lineage (NCBI taxonomy): Eukaryota > Fungi > Ascomycota > Pichiomycetes > Pichiales > Pichiaceae > Ogataea > Ogataea salicorniae. Next base: position 183 of record JAKTPI010000136.1, read on the forward strand.
GGCGCCGCATGCAAGATTTGCGGCCCCGGAAAAACAATCTCCTTTTTTTTTTTGTGTCTCGCTTTTATTGATTCTTCATTCTGTTTCAATGTTTGATATAATAAGAGAGAAAGTAAAAGGTGTGATTTTGTGTGTGTGGTTGGTTTTCCCCCCCTCTATTTAGTATTACATAATCTTTTCACACAAGATTTGATATATCGTTTATTTCCAACTTTTCTTCTTCTTTAGACAAGGTGTTTTTGTCCACGCTTGTGTTGATGGGTACATTCTTCTATTTTCAACCATCTTTAACGTTTCAAGAAAAAGAACAAACTTAGAGTCGTCACTGTCACTTCCGTGAAAAAAAAATTCCTGTCGATAATATTTACACTCGTTTATCGCTTCAAACCAACCCATCTTCATCCCATCATATACATATATATATATCCATATAAAAAAAAACACAGAATCACATTACCAAGCAATTAGTATACAACTGTCTAAAATTCTTACTTGTATAAGCAAGCTTTAACCAAAGAAGAAACGACACGTAAAAGCTCCAGGATTATTAAATAAACAAATATTTATATTTATATATATATATAATATGAGACTCTACAACTTGTTTAACCTGGTAGCTTTAACTTTTCTTTTATCCACAACTAGCAGCAGCGTATTGGCCACAACCACAAACGCCAACAAAGACAGCAGCAGCAGCAGCAGCAGCAACAACAACAATTCAATCATACTATATGCTAGTTCATACTACTCTGAGATCAATGGGTTACAGTTAACAGTTAAAAGCGATTACAACATCAACTTGGTCTTTTTATCCAACACCTCAACAGACACTTTTGAATACGATGATGATGAATCAACCATTTCTTACAACGATGAAAAAATGACATGTTCTCTATCACCAGTGCGGTTCACCTCCGAGAACTCTGCCAACAATTTCACAATTACAGAGTACGGTACTGTGTTGATAGATGGAGTTTCGTCTAACCTTTGGGCTTGTAAAAACACCAGTGACGATGAAAATATCTCTGCCGAATATTGGCAACTAATGTTCTACGTTACTAATGATGTTGTTCCCTATGGATGTTTGGGGTTATATTTAACCACTGAACAACCAGATTCTGTCACTGGAGAAGATGTTGACTCTTCCATTAATGAAACCTATGTGCAATCGGCAACTTCTGCATCTTCATCAACAACCGAACGACAAAGAACAACAGCAACAACAACAGCTTCCACAACAACGTCCAGACAATCATCAACTGAATCAACCACATCAACATCAACATCACCTGCTAGAGCATCATACACTACAATAAGTTTATGGGTTTACTCCAACTCGTCCGAAATTGACGGGTTAGGTATCACTGCCATCCACGAAGGTGCAGGTCTCGACTACCTATTCTTAATCAATGGCTCTGCCACTTCATTACAATACAGGAGCGATCCAAAAACCATTGTGGTGCCCTTCTCCTCATACTACCAATACTTTTCAGTGGACTCCCATTACGTTTCACTAACCGCAAAAGGTTCAAACCAACTAATCTCCATAGATGACGAAGGAGGTTGGTTAGAAGTGAACGGACAAAAACAAATGTTTTTCGCTTGTAAGCAAACATCCGATCCATACAGATTTTCTGTGAATCAGTACGAATTGATGTATTACGCCGATATATCAGTTGGACCAACATCCTGTCTGAAATTGTACCTATCAACAGAAGAAACAGGTGCTGCTTCAACTGTCACAGTAGCCACAGACCCTGACAGTGATGATGATGGCGATGACGGTGATTCAACAAACACAATTGCTTTGGCCAAAACAGGTACTTCACCTCGAACGTTGTCATCTTCATCAACTTATAACGCGGTCCGAACGACTTCCTATCCACAAACAATAGCAGGTGCCCCATCAACACACAGTGCTTCAGTGTCTACATTCATCAGTGCCATTCTAGTGATCATTGGTGTTGCTTTTGTCTGAATCATTTCACCTCCCCCCCCCCTCTTTGTTCTTTCTCTCTCTTTTGTACTATTACTATTACTATTACTATTATTACTTTTTGAGTTTTACTATGTTATTTGTTTCACATATTTAACGCTTTGTGTTTATGTATCATTTTTTTGCTTCTTTATTAATTGTACCAATTTTCAGTTCACTTTCCCTAACATTTGTTTCCTACATGTACTTGTTCTTGTTCTATCCCCTGTGTTTTGTTTTGTTATAGACTTCGTATAATTGAATATTTTCACCATGAATATTTGCACTCACCAGATCTACCCTCTTTTAGCGAGTCTCAATGGAGGCCTACCCATACCCAACCTCTTTTTCTGTTTCGTAGTCCTACTCCCAATACAAACCAAATCTGTATCTAAACCACTATTACCACCACCAACAACTTTATTACCACTAGTACTGATAATCGGAGGCATATTAGACATCCTCAATACACCATCCACGTTTCTTTTCCGTTCTTGTTGCTGTTCAATGCTTAATTTAGGACCAGCATCAGGTATGGATATTGAACGATGAGGTTTGTAAGCTTTCCCTGAAGCACTTGTGAATCCAGAAGTTGCCGTGTTTGGAATACGTTGCAATGGAGCTTTACTGGACGCTAGAAAGTAAGATTTTGATCCATTTTTAAAAACAGATATATCTCTGCTTGCTGTTGTCGTAGTACCGGCTGATGGAATATGAGAGAATTGGTTATGGTATGTATCCATTTTTTTATTCTTATCCTTGCCCATTGACGTTGTTTGCAAATACCGTGAATATGAACCACCACCGTAACTGTTCCCACCACCACCACCGACTCTAATCACTTTCGTTTTATACAAATCTTTAGGAATTTGGGAAACAAGTCTGGATATAGGCCTGTAACCATTATCATTAAACGAAAACCCTTCAGTCGTCTCGAAAGAACTCATGAATAGTAGATCTTTGGCTCTAGTTAATGCAACGTACAAACACCGTCTTTCTTCATCTAAAGCAGCACGTCTTTTAACTTCGTCTGTTTCACCTAGTGCATACTGAGAGGGAAAAATACCGTCTGATAAAGATGGAATGAAAACTATTGGCCATTCAAGACCTTTAGCACCGTGAATCGTTGTAATTGTCACCCTTGATGTAGTATCTTTGGAAGCCTTGTTGTTTGATTCTTCGTATAGGTAAACTGAGTCAAGGAATTGGGATAAATGGTTGAAACATTGGTTAACCGCTTCTTCATTTTCTTCAACTTCCACTGCGTTGTCACCGTCAAGATCGTCATAAGCTTCCATTAACATCACCTCTTCACGCAAATTGAAATTTAATAGTTGGGATTTCAATTCACCAATGTTTTCAATGATATCTTTCTCTGCCTCCTCTTTTTCCTTTTTTTTAGACTCAGCAACTGATGACACCAATTGTGTTTTTTTCAAAACAAACTCAAACATCTTATCAAGCCTCACGCTGATATCCAAGCTCTCATCATTCATTATCTCTCTGGCTTCAGATATGATACTCAAATAAACTTTCAAACCATTAGTAACGTTACCTGAAACACCTTTACAACCATTTTCCACAATCTCTGATAATAATTGGAAGACGTTACCTTCCAAACCAGATTCTTTGTCAGAATCAAATTTTGATTCAATCAATTCGAGTGTCTTATTACCAAGACCTTTAATCTGGAAATCCAATGTACGGTTGAAACCCAACCAATCCAAATCCGAAGCAACGACTCTTAAATAGTCAACCATAACTTTAATCTCTTTCAACTCCCAAAACGTTCTACCATGGACAACTTGATATGGTAAACCAGCATGAATCAACTCTTGTTCAATAACACGGGAAAGGTATCCCGATCTCAACAATATCGAAACATCGCTGTATTTATAAGTTGATTCATCTTTAGGAACTAACTTTACAATTTGTGAAACAATATTTTTGGCTTCGGATTTGTTAGTGTCAACTTGACTGAAAACAACCGATTCGTTCTGTGGTTTGTTTGATTTTAAAAGCTTTGTTTCTCTTTCATTGTATTGCAACTTCATCAAAGCTTCGGAGATGTTGAGGATGTTTGTAGTTGATCTATAATTCTGGTCAAGGGTCACTTTTAAAACGTCACACCCTTTGTTTTGATAATATTCTTCCATCCTGAAAAAATTTTTAGTTTCTGCATTTCTAAACCCATAAATACTTTGATCTGGATCTCCCACAATAGTCACATTATGCTTAAAATCTTTGTGTCCATTACCAAACTGATACATCAAATTTAACTGAACCATGTTGGTATCTTGAAATTCATCCACTAAAACGTGCTTAACATTTCTCATACAATCAGGGTAGGCTTTGAGTAAGTTATAAGCACTCAACAAACAATCATCAAAATCAATCAAGATACTCTTGTTCAACGCTTGTTGATAATCCGTATACACATCCAATCTCATAACTAACAATTTATCCTTCGAATTTGTTGGTACCTGGTGTGGTAGTTCTGCTTTAGCCTTACATGACGATATAAAATATCGGAATTTCTTTATGTCCGATTCTTTCAACCTCCCATCAACGATCCCTGTGAGATCTTTACTTTGTAAAATTCTCTTTAATATCTGATTAGCATCCGTTTCATCTGCAATTTTAAATTGTGACGAAATACCTATTAATTTACCATAACTTCTCAATATTCGAACACAAATGGAATGGAATGTACCAATGAATAACTTGTTGAGTTTGATCTCAGGGTAAGGTGCTAACAATATTTTCAATCTTTCAACCATTTCATTTGCTGCTTTTTTGGTAAACGTGGTGACAATAATGGATTCAGGTGGTAGTTTGTGATGAAGAAGTAGAAATGCAACTTTGGATGTAATAACTTTTGTCTTACCAGTTCCAGGGCCTGCAAGGATTTGCAAAACTTTTGAAATTGGTGCCACAACAGCATTGTATTGATTGGTGTTCAACCCTGCCACTAACGATTCATATACGGCGCCCATAATGGTTTCAATACAATGTAATTTGTCTGTTTATTTCTCTATACTATTCAAACAAGGAAGAGTAACTGAGGGTTTTAAGATATTCATATTAGTGTAACACATTGCTATATACAAATTTCGCAATTGTAAAAGAGGAAATCAAGTGCAAAACAAATTTCGTGTTTGCAGGCTGTGCTAAGTAATTTAAGCGGTGTAAGGTGTTCTTATAACGTTTTCGGTTATTTTTTCGGCTGTTTGTTTTGGGATGATTAAAATAATGAATTCATACTTATTCTGTTAAACAGTTGTTTGCCAACTGTCTCTTCTTTCATTCCCCATTTATGTGGGTGGCTCAGAAAGAAGTATACATATACGATCCATTCAAGAAGACAATCTAAACTACAGACTTTGTGTTTTGCGTTTTGTTTCGGTGGTACAGAAGGACTACAGCAAAAATACTTTCTTGCTATCTATCATGATACCACCAAGACGTGAATCAACAGAACGAATACCTACCGAAGCCATCCAACCACACTTTTCAAACAATAAAATACCAGTACATGACCAAACTTTGAATAAGATAACCAAATTATCATCTCTTTCATTATCTAGTACTTTGCTTGGCTCGATAGTACAGGACATTGGCAGCAACTTTCACCCATCACAGATTATGAAGTTTGTTGATGGCTTCTACAATGAGATCACCCAATCAATAGAGCAACACTCCACTAGAACAATGCTTAATACTCTATCAAATATTCCAACAGGTAACGAACAAGGTAAATTTTTGATAGTTGATGTGGGTGGAACAACCTTAAGAATCAGTTGTATAGAATTACACCAGAACTCCAAATATTCAGTATATGGGACTTGGAGATGGCCATCGATTGGTGGGAAGTCTAAGTTCATCGACCTCAACTTTTTTCAAAGGATAGCTGAATGTATGCATGATGTTATCACTAATCAAGCAATAGATTTTTTTGGTGTACAGGAGACTGTATATGCTGGTATCTCTTGGAGTGCACCTTTCACACAAACGAGAATCGATAACGCTTTTGTTACTATTGTTAGCAAAGGGTACGAGCTTACACCTGAAACATTTGATAAAAACATAGTCACTATTTTAGAAGAACAACTGTTGGATGATTGTGGATATAGGGTTGAATTTAAAGCTGTCACAAACGATGCCGTTTCTGTGTACACTGCTGGTCAGTATTTGCATAATTGCCAACTAGGTTTGGTTTTAGGGACAGGAATAAATTCATCATTTATGATCAATGGAAAAGTTGTAAACTCTGAATTATCTTTCTTTGGATCTCATTTTATGGGATTACTCAATCAATATATTGATATGGGGATATTTAATTTGTGTGATGAGCTAGATGGTAACTTATTTCACATGTCTAACGACTTGCCACTTGTTCAACCGTTAGAGTTTATGACTTCAGGACTTTATTTAGGTGAGATGGTTAGAGCTGGATTGGTTGCTATGATCAAAGTCAATGAATTGTTTGTTGGTCAATCAGTGAATAAGTCATCACTTCTCTATGCCAAATTTGGAATAACAGGTGAATTTATTTGTAAATTGGTGGAAACCGATTATGAAACTTGCCAATGTTTATTCGATTCGGAATTTAATCTTTCACTTGATTTAATCGACCATGAAAAAATCATGAAGCTGATCAATGTGTTGATTTCAAGGGCATCAGTATTGGTTGCTAGTGCATTGATTGTATGCGTGAAGATTATTAAAAAACACAATAAAGGTGACCATTTTGTTGGAAATAGGTTCAATGTTGGATACATTGGATCACTTTTTGAGCACTTGCATAGTTACAGAACAAAAGTGGAACAAAATTTGCACGCTTTTGCTCAAGAATATGGTGAACCGGACATTGCATTGGTTCATATAAGCGATTCCACAATTTTAGGTGCTGCTATTGCCAGTGCTCATTAAACCGGAAACACCGTATTCTATATAATTAATAGATATGTGTATTTTCTTTTAAAAGAGTAAGATACTTTGTCCAATATTGAATAAATAATTATATCGAAGAAAGGAAAGCTAAAGAACAAAAATGCAGAATGTGGTAACTAAAAAAGTAACAGAAATAAAATACATGCAAAAAACGGAGGTGGATTAAGAACAAGAAAAAAAGACTATAAATATACAAAATCAATGCATCAAAAAAGCATTAAAAAACAAGAAAATAAACATCAACACTATTTCTTGTGAACTTGGCCAACAATATGCTTTTCTCTTTCACTTTTGTATGGTTTAGAGCCTGCTTTACTGTGTCTTCTTTCGTTTTCTTCTCTTCTCTTCAAGCTGTTGATTTCCGTCTTCTTGATATCACCAGCTTTCTTAATAACAATAGGAACATGTCTGTGTCTGGAGATTCTCTTGATTTCTGGCATATTGGCAAATCTTTCCTTCAATTTTTCGTCGTATTCCAACTTGTTTCTCAATCTGGTTGATTTGACACCAGATCTTTCACTTGCCTTTGTTCTCCATATTCTAACGTTACCTTCATCCGAACCAGAGAAAATGTACTTTGAATCCATTGAGAATTTGGTAATGAATATATGTTGCATTCTCTTGGTGTGGTAAACGTCTCTAGAGTGACCAGCTCTGTATCCAAAGATTCTTAAAGTTTTATCATAAGAACCAGTGACAACTTCTTGACCGGTTGGAGAGAAATCAATGTCCATAACAGCTGCAACATGATCTTTGTAAACGTTAATTGATCTAGACATGTTTCTCATGTCCCATAGATAACCGTTATGGTCTTCACTGGCGGTAGCAAAAACATAAGCTTCCATTGGATTCCAACAAATGGAGTTGGTTCTCATTGAAGTTCTAATCTTTTGAGTTGGAGAACTTGTTCTCATATCGTATAAGATCAAAGAGTTATCAGAGCCTGCACTGGCAATAACAGAAGTCTCTGTCATATTGAATTTAACAGAAGTGATATTATCAGCACCCCATGATAAATTGGAGACTGGTCTGTTTCTGTTAATATCCCATAAATTGATTTCAGCACCACCAGTAACAAAAGTTCTATCTTCTCTGTGGTGATCCATTGATTGGAATGCATGGTCACCTAAGAAACTCTTCACTAAACCTTCTTCACTCGTTTCATTATATTCTTCATCTGAATTTCTTCTATAGTCTGAATCGTTACGAACATTCCATAACTTGATGGTCTTATCAGCACCACATGATAACATTTTATGATCAGGAGTGACAACTAAACCAGAAACCATACCATAATGGGCTTTAAAACTATAAGTTTCGTCTCTGTTTGTTAAATCCCAGTATTTGATCACACCATCACCTGAACCAGTTGCGATTCTGTTCACGGTTTTGAAGTTCTTTGCGATAGAGTAAACACCATCACGGTGACCGTTACCCAGTTGACCAATGAATGGTTGAGCAAACATACGCTCCAGTTTGGTAGCTGTTAAAGCCTTTGTATATTCTCTAGCTCTTTCAAATGGATGTAATGCTGGGTCAAGATTTCTTGGTAAAGCTGATTCTTGGGTATTACGGACAGGAATGTAAGTGTCTGATGATCTAGAAATTGTCTTAATCTTCATCTTTCACAAATGTTTATTTAAATGAAATGTTTCTACTGGATCTGAATTTCAAGTTGAGTTTTATCTAGTAGTTAAATCGTAAACTTTAGATATAAACGATGTACATAAATATACCTTACCTACTTTTAATCATACAATAAAGACAAATCAAAAAAAAAAAAATATATAAATATAAAAAAAAAATATTATTGATCAGAAATTTTCCTTCATTGGGATTTGTCAGAACTTACGTAATTATTTTATAAAAAGAGTGAAGCTAATTTACCCGGAATTACAGCACAGCAGCTGTCGTAGTATTTGCTGCTGGTTATGTAATCAACTCCGCCACTATGAGTCTATTTCCACTTTTAATGTATTTACTACTACATTCAAATCCATCTTATGTCATTTAAAAACCAAACAAAATGGGTTAATAAAACCTATGTAGACAATACAAAAGAAGCAGGAAGAGACCTATAGTTACTTCAAAAAAACATAATCATTAAAATTAAAAAATTAGAGGGTATAAAACAAACATCAACAAAAAACAAAAGATAAAGTTCTTAGATGTATTTCTTTAAATGATAATTCAAATGTTTGAATTTAATTTATATTTCAATCATTGAACACTGATCTATATCGGAGTAGATTTAAAGCTAATCGTATTTTGTAAGTATAGATTTTAAAAAGGTTGCAGTTCCCGTAGAAAAAAATTTAAAAAAACAGAAATGTAAATTTATGAAACTCAAGGCAATTGGACTTTATGGTCGCCAATTTCAGATTTAGACTTGATATCGCCAATAACATCGTCATAAGAAGGTGGAGGAGCACCAAGTTGATTGTTTGGATCTGGTTGTTGTGAACTAGAACCTTGAGCAACCTCTTCTCCATCGTTACCAATTGTCGGAGTTGGAGTTTCGTTTCTGAAATTCAAACGGCCTGGATGTTGTGGAATTGGAGAAACTAAACTGGTATTAGTATAGTAATTGTCCTGCTCTTGAGATTGGCTACTTTCAAGTTGGTTTTCAATATCAGAGGGCAATTGTTGGTATTGACTGTGTGACGAATTGATATGTGCTTGGTTGCCCAAAACAAGACTAGTGTCGTAAATGATGTAGAAAGCATAAATAATACCTGGAAAATGACCCAGTAAGAAGGTAAGAACAACGGAAATTAGAAATTCATATGTAAACAACCCTTTTCTAAAGTAAACTGATAATGGTGGGAGGAGAAAGGCAACTGTACATAAGATAACATCAGATGGGTCAATCACCACACCAAACAAACGGAATGAGTTTGGAGGTAACTGGTTAACTGTGCTGGTTGGTGTTTGTTCGTCCATAATAATGTGTTTAGTTTAAGTTCAATATAGGTATACAATAATCTTTGAGGCTAATTGTATAACGTTAGGATAAAACAGCACCATTTTAGTGGTGTAATTTATTTCCATAGATAAAAAGAGCTTAGTTTAATTTAGCAGCACCATAAAAATATTTTTTTTTTGGCTTCTATAAAAACAAGGCTAGGCTGATTTTGTAAACCCCAGCAACATTTAAGTAAATAAGAATGGAATCACCTGTTGGGGGGGGGGGGTAAGGGAAAGGGTGGGGATTTACCTACTTTACTAAAGTTGTGGTAAACTAATTATAAGTTAACTAGCTCTTTATATAGAAACCTGAAACTTGAGTATATAAAATAATTAATGTTATTTTATAGAATACAGGATTACGTCATCTTCTATTGTGTTTTGAGGGCTTCGTAACCTTAATTATTGCTCAGTGTATATATAGTAGTGTCTATATCAAATAATTAAATAGGGAGGCAAGTTTTGTTTCATTTTTGCCCTCCTCCTCCAATTTCGCCAGAAAACTCAACTCCCAGCAGGCACGGTAATTTTAATTGAGTACCAGTGAAAATTAGAAATTCACAGCGCAGTGGGTAAACAATAGGACCGACAGGGCAGACTAATTTCATTTTAGTGGAAGAAATTAGCTGGTATACGTTTTGGGTAAATTCTATCTATTTCGACTCCAATTTAATTCAATTCAATTCCATTCAATTTAAATTTAATTTTAAAAAAACCTCTCTTTCCACTCCTCCCTTTAATCTTTAGTTTTTGTTATTTTATTTCAATTGAATCAATCCAAAAGATACCAACAAATAAATCATATCACAACAATGTCCAAAACTTTCTTCGATATTTCTGCTGACGGTATGTATTTCAACACCAGTTTTTTTTTTTACAAAAAAAACCAATGAGTTTTGTTGGTTAGTTGTTGTTGTTGTTGCGGTTGCATTTTTGTCCACTATTTATGATTCCGATATCTCTTTTTGCTCTGCTCTTTTCCTTGCCCTTGATTCGTTTCTCCTCTTTTATTTGAATAACACTGGACTAATAAAAGAGTATTACAGATCAAGAGAGAATTGATTGAATCTTTGAATAGTGTTTTTCATATTCTGTGCCTCTCCTTTTTTACTGCTAGTTAATTCCCAATTACAACTCAATTCATTACCTTTTGGTCAAATTTTGCCCTCCTCCTTTTTATTTTATTTTTTATTTTTTATTTTTTCCAATTGCACATTAATACTAACATATAGTTACATATTACTTCAAACTTTTCTAACAGGTAAGCCATTAGGTAGAGTCACCTTCCAATTATACGCCGACGTCCCAAAGACTGCTGAAAACTTCAGAGCTTTATGTACCGGTGAAAAGGGTTTCGGTTACAAGGCCTCAATCTTCCACAGAGTTATCCCACAATTCATGTTACAAGGTGGTGATTTCACTAACTTTAACGGTACTGGTGGTAAGTCCATCTACGGTGCCAAGTTCCAAGATGAAAACTTTATCCACAAGCACACCAAGCCAGGTTTATTATCCATGGCTAACGCTGGTCCAAACACTAACGGTTCCCAATTCTTCATCACTACTGTCCCATGTTCATGGTTAGATGGTAAGCACGTTGTCTTTGGCGAAGTTATCGAAGGTTTCGAAGTTGTCAAGGCTGTTGAAGCTTTAGGTACCAACTCCGGTTCTACCAGAGCCAAGGTTGAAATCACTGACTCTGGTGAATTATAAATTAATCAATAGTGTGATTTAAAAATATATATATATTTAAACATATATATATATATACGCTAAAATTGTTAGTTTTAACCTCCAAATATTTGTTTTTTTTTTTTTTTAGTTTTTTGTGTTTTTTTTTTTTATATATCTTTCTTTATTAAGTTTTTTACTTATACGATTTTTGGAATCAATTGATTGACTCTTGAAAACGTATAATTTTGTTATGCAATTGACTTTGATTTTTCTAAAAAAGATAAATACTACATATATGTATGTATGCCCTTATGCTTGAGTTTTCATGTGGAAATCTTCTCTTGAAAAAATCAAGTTTGAAGACGCGTCGATTGACCATATCAGTCCGTAGCAAATAGAGTAAATGTTATCTATTTTAAAAATTAACTAGTTGTATTTTATAACAAAGGCCCGCCCCCCTTGGATGACAACTCGGAACAAGAACACTTTAAACATCATTCTTTTGACCATTCCACAATTGTATTTATTTATAAAAACAAAACAAATTATAAGCATGTCTTCATACTCATTTTATGATTTCAGACAAGCAACAAGAAAGATCCAGAATGGTGAGTATCCTTCTTCTTATCATGCATCTCGGAACCCCAGATTTTAAATCATTGATCCGAACTATTGAATTTTGTGTTATGTATTCTAATATTGAATATATAAATATCTATATACTAACGAATAAAACCTTTTAATCTTCAATTTCTGTTTTTATAGCTCTATCAGGTTACTCAAATCTAGAAAATTCAATAAGAGAATCAACAAATACAGATACATGGGGACCTACAACGCAACAAAAAAAACAACTATTGAATTGGGTACTCTCATATTCAAACACTTCAACATCATCCGATTTTTATGATTCAAACAATGAGATGAATGAAGTTACTATCAATGAAAATAATGAAATTGGTAGCTATACAATTGAATTCATTTTCAAAAGAATAATGGAATATAATAACGGGATTGAGAATAAAGGAATTTACCACATTTTGAAAAAACAGTTAGTGACAAAAGGTTATGAATGTATCGTTATTTATAAATGTTTGATATTGATAGAATATTTGTTGATCAATTGTTACAAGTTGAACCAGGATACCAACAAGGGGAGTAAGACGGGGGAAACGGTCAGGTTTGAGTTTGAGTTTGAGTTGACTGATGAAGTCAAGAAATATTCAGATATTTTGGAAAGTTTGACGACGTATAGAGTGATCAATTCGTTTGATGGAATGGATGTTTCAAATGGGTTTAAAATTCAACAGTTGGCTAAAAAATTAATAAGTTTGATAACCGATGATGATTTACTTCTAATAGAACGTCGAAAATTGAATCCTTTGGATTTCCAAAATGAGGATGTCGAAGGACAAGATGATGATGACGGTGAAGATAAAGTATTCAAGAAAAAAAGGAGCAACAGTAAAAAGTTATTTTACGATGAAGATGAACTTGATCTAACTTCATTATCGAACAGTTCCAACAAAACTGAATCGATTTTCCAATTTAAAAAAGATAAAGATCCATTTGGTAGAGGTAGGATATCTTCAATATCGAAAAATGTCAATGATCTGCTATTAAAACCAGTAGCAACAACAACAGCAACAACAAAAACGCCGCCATTTTCTTCGATAGCACACAGGAAATACAATTCTGAAGGATCAATCAAATTAAACGATCACAATGAAACTGATTTGATCAAGTATACCAAATCAGATTTATTTGATGAATCTATTGTTCAATACAATGATTTTAAAAATGTTGATAAGTACGATAAGACGATGGATGATTACGATTATGACGATGATGGATATTTGTATGACGGTGAAGTGAATCCAAAGAATAACAAGGACAACAGTGGATCTTCATCAAAACGGTATAGCGATGATGCTGGTGTTGGTGGTGGTGACCGTGCTCGTCGTTCTTCAAGTAACGGCCAATATCGTGACGAGGAAAGTGATGGTGCCAAGGCTCCAATTGAGGAGGGTAATGAAGATGCAGAGTTTGGTGATTTTCAGACTGGTACAACTAGTTACACCATCTCGAAAACCAATCAACCTGTTCCAATAATCGAATTTTCTAAAATGAACGTGAACGATACAACTACTAGTAGTGAGGATAACAGAGGAAAGAAAAAGAATGATGATGTTTTTGGTGATTTACTACTTGATTTTAGGACATAAGTAAATTAAGTAAATTAGATGAGTATATATATATACGAAAGGAAAAAAAAAAAATTAAAAAAAGAGTGTGAGTGTGGGAGAGTAAGTAAGTATGTATGTTTTGAAAATGAATGACACAAATTCCCTTTTTTTTCAAGCACTGAAGATGTTGGAGGAAACAGTGGAACTTGTAACTGAATCATCAATTTCAATTGGTGTTGATAATCCACTACTTGTTGATTCTTCAAGGTTTGACACCTCGTTTAATTCAATTGATTCTGTAGCAGTTGTCAGATTAGTTGGATTTAATGGATCAGTGGCAAAGAAATCATAGTATTCCAACTTAGTGTAATTGAATCTACACCAATTTTCCTCTTTGTTAATTGGTAACCATTTAATTTTAGCAATGTAGAAGAATGTAACGGCAAGACAACTACCAGCCGTTAAATCAAAGAAATAGTGGTGTGTCAAATACATCGTTGACCACCATAACCAAATAGCATAAGCCACGAAAAAAAATGTACCTTTGGGGAATAGATAGCTTAACCACAATGCATTCATTGATGAAATACCGGCGTGTAATGAAGGAAAAGCACCAAAGATAACAGGTGCGTTACTAAATGTAGTGGTGTACATGTCAAATCCGAAATATTTATCCATACGGCCTAACCCACCAGGAGAACCATTCATTGTATAATTAGCAGGTGTTAAACCGTACAAGTTTTTGTACCATGGTGGAGCGGCAGCAAATAACAATTGAATAACAACACCTGCTAAATTCATGTATCCAAACGACCAACCAAAGGATCTTAATGCCGTTGGAGGACCAAATAACCAAATTAATGCAGCAACAACAAACGGACCAACGAAATGGAGCAGGCCGTACGGGAACCAAGCTAAGAAATCTAAAAACATGTTTGTTTTGGTGGCTAAAATGACAGATAGATCGTCACCGTAAAATATCGTTTCCATTGACGGTAGGATCTTGACTGAGATTGGAGGTTTCCAAGAGGTTGGAATTTTGGCAGCTGAAAAAAATAAAAAGACCCAAGCTAAGATAGGCAAAGCAAATAAGAAAAATTGTGAAGTTAATGGTGACGAAACAACAAGTAACAAAGCTGAAGCAATTAGTAGTTTCAATAATATTGAGATTGGTAGAACGTATAAAACAAAGAGGAAAACTGATGTAACTATAGAGAAGTTTATAATTGATGAAGTTGGTAAATTCTTGAAATGATTAAACGTTGGTTTTAGTTCATTGTTCAACTCAATCAATTTGTTGTTTGATTTACATGCATATATATATTCGTAGTAGAGTCTGGTTAGCAATTTTATTGGATTCAAACCAATTTTGCTGATGTTTGGTTGTTGCAATTGTGTAGTTGTAGTTGATGACATATTAGCGTGTTTTGATTTATTTATTTACTTTTGTTTTCTGTCGGTGTGTTTATGTGCCGTGTGTTGGATATATAAAAATATAGAGTTAAATCAAAAATGAAAGAGAGATCAATATAATAGTGACTTTGATCGGATGATGCCTTTTTATAGGTATTAATTATTTCAATAGTTTTTTGAAACTAATTTTGGTGAAACCAAGGGAAAGAAAAAAAAAATATAAATAAAACAAAAAGATAAGTTGAAGCAATTAATGATTCAATGTGCCCTATTTGAGTACTTTTGAAAGATCAGACTGGGAAATTTGAATATTTGACTCAACAGAACAAGGAATGTCAATTAATCAACAATCAAAAGAAAAACAAATAAAGTGCAACAGACATTTGGATTTTGTGATCCGATAAAAATAAAAAAAATAAAAACACACTACAAAAATGTAACCACGTTATTGTAATCACGTGATAAATATTTTTACTCAGTTGAGTCGATTCAAATGATTTTGTTGAGTCGATCGGGTTTGTATTTGTTTTTCTGAGAATCCTGATTAAATTATTTACACAAGTTTATAAATCTGATGATAATGGAAGTACAGCTTTTTGTTCGGTAAAGGGGGAATCCAACAACTAAGTATATTCACAACCTACAATAAACTATATACTGATTTATTATAACTTGAAAGTTTGTAACTACAATTGAACTACTTACACTTGAAAGACGAAATCCGAATCTGTTGAAAAAATGTACCATAACGATAAGGGAACTTTATCACCTGAGTTGCAAAAAGTTAGGAGGAGTCCAATTCAATCCAGACTTGCACTTAAAAACCAAATTAAAATTTTGTCAATTGGAAGTTTGATTTTTATATGCTTGTTAACTCTTCATTTTGGAACCCAGTATAATAAATATCATGGTTTCCCGAAAATTGCAATGAACCCACACACTGATGAGGCTGCACTTTCTAGAAAAGACCTATATACCCAATATTTGAAGGCAATGGAGACTAATTTATGCCACAAGTGGTCTAAAATATATTCTGAAACCCTCCAATTAGCTGGAACTAATATGAAGATGGTTGAATGGGCGAAAGCCCAATATGAGTCTTTTGGATTTGATAACGTTGAAATTGACCAGTATGATGTGTATATAAGTTATCCAATATCTAATAATTTAGAATTGTTGGATAAAAAAGGGGAGTCAATTTATAAACCAACATTAAGAGAAAAGGTTTTTGAAGAGGATCCAAATTCATTAAATTATGTTCCTGCATTTTTAGGTTATGCTGAAACTGGCGATGTTACTGCTGAGTACATATACTGTAATTACGGTACTAAAGAAGATTTCGAGTTATTAGTTGAGTCAAATGCTGAACTAAAAGGTAAGATTGCTGTCATTAGATACGGTAAGATTTTCAGAGGTTTAAAAGTGATGTTTGCCCAACAACATAAAATGGTTGGTGTTTTACTTTACACCGATCCATTTGAAGACGGTGAAGTCATTGTTCAAAACGGGTACAAGCCTTATCCACATGGTCTAGCAAGACAGCCATCTTCAATTCAAAGGGGTTCCGTCCAGTTCCTTTCATATGGTCCAGGTGACCCAACAACACCAGGCTATGCTATCAAACCAGGTGAAATCAAATCAAGGTCCGATCCATATTACACAACACCAAGAATACCAGCATTACCAATTTCATATGAGGAAGTCACTCCAATTTTACAAAACTTGAATGGTCACGGACTATCAATTGATGGTTGGTCCAATAAAACAGGATTGATTGAAAATTTTGATTATTCTACTGGTCCTAATCCAGATTATAAGTTGAATTTAATGAACGAACAAGAGTTCAACATTTCAACGATGAATAACATAATGGTCAAAATTGAAGGTTCAACCGATCCAAACGATGTAATCATCATTGGTAACCACCATGACTCATGGGTTCCTTCAGCTGGGGATCCACATTCCGGTTCAGTGGTTTTAATGGAATTAGGTAGAGGTTTAATGGAACTAGTTGAACAAGGCTGGAAACCTAAAAGATCAATTTGGTTAGCTTCATGGGACGGTGAAGAACCAGGTTTAATTGGATCGACGGAATTTGCTGAATACTACGCTACTAAATTACAGAAAAACGTTGTTGCTTATTTGAACCTTGACGTTGCAACTATTGGAGATACATTATCAATGGGTGCATCTCCAATTTTATATGACTTTTTGAAATCAACAGCTAAATTAGTCAATTATCCAAATGATCAAAGTAATTTAACGTTATTTGATCATTTTGTCAAACATAACAATGCTACTATTGGGAACTTAGGTTCTGGGTCTGATTACACTGTTTTCTTAGATCATTTGGGGATCCCATCCGTTGACCTTGGGTTCAAGAACAATTTAACCAATTCAGCAGTTTATCATTATCATTCAATCTATGATTCTTATGAATGGATGACCAAATACGGTGATCCAGGTTTCACTTTCCATAACTTGATGAGTAAGTATGTTGGTTTGTTAGTTATCAAATTATCCGAAAGTGAAGTTATACCTTTCAAAAGCAGCTCTTATGCTGATAAATTGAGTGACTTATTTGAATTGATAAAAGTTCCTGAAAAGTGGCTGCTTAATGAAGTGAACAGTGACGAATCTGGTGTTGTTATCAATTATGAGTTGAAAGATACAACTAATGGCGTGTATGCTGACTTACCAACATTATCCAAAAGAAGATCATGCCATCATGATATGATGGTCAATGCTTTAAATGATTTATTGATCGATGTGAAGAACAATTTACGTTCATTATCATCCCGTTGCAAATTACTTGATGAAACATCTGATAGATTAACTGAAGATTGGGAAAACTTCCAAGACTTGAACTTTTGGGAAAAGTTAAAGTTGAAATATCATAGTTATCAAATGAACTCTAAGTTAAAATACTTTGAAAGAAACTTTTTGAATCCTATTGGTTTGTCAAATGGTAGATCCTGGTTTAAACATATTGTTTTTTCAAGTGGTAGATATACAGGTTATGCTGGACAAACTTTGCCTGGATTAGCAGAAGCAATTGAAGATGACGATTATGTTACATTTTTAGAAAATTTAAAATATTTCAATAAAGTTGTTAAACGGTTAGGTTGCTGAATATCTGTTTTGCTTATATTTTCATTCACTATATATGTGTGTGATTGATTTAATTAATTTTTTTTTCTGTTTGTTCTTTTCTTTTGGACTTTGTATAACTGGTGTTCTTATACTATCCAAAAAAACTATTTATAAGGGTGTTTTATTTTCTTTGCTTCTGATTTTTTTTTTTTTCATTTAATTTTTTAAAACATGAACGTATATTTAATGTTTTTTTAGATCTTGAAACACATAAACAAAGTAGGTCCCCTTGTATGAACTTTGCTAACAACCCAAAAAAAAGTTGTACATTTACATCGGTGCTGAATATTGTTGTAACAATCTGCAAGATCTCGATCAATCTCGAATATGCGAGATTTCGCTAAAAAGTTCCCCGTGCGGCCTCCTGTCTGCGCTGCTGCACCCTGTGGTATCGTCCCTGGGATCATAATGCGATAATGCGGCACCTTAACGTCTCGTTGCAAGCTAAGGTGAGATAGATATGATGAGGTTTTCGATTGGATCGGTTACACGGTTCTTAATATGAGGTATATAACTATATTTGTATTAAACTGCACTAGTAGGATATCATGTGCAAAAGAAAATCAAGGAAGAAGTTGGAAGAGAGGAATGGGAGGCCAAAGGTAACGAAATGAGTGGGTTATGAGTTCGTGTAGCGGTGATAAGCAAAGTAAAAAGAACATAGTTAAAGGGAGTGCTAGATAGTCGAAAGGAAGCGAGTTAAAGAAAGGGTGACAATGAAGAACAAGAAAGATAAAGCAAAAGGAGAAGAGAAAAAGAAAAATGTAAACCTAGTAAAAAACAAGAGAACATAAAGCAAGAAAACCATAACCAGAGATAAAGTGAAAGCATACATGAGCAACTGTAACTTATAAGCATGCAAGACAAAAGAATAAAACCATTAAAAAAATAACAACGATATGCTTATCGTAGTTCAAATCCATAAAAGTAAACGCCAAAAAAAAAATAATAATAACACAACAATGAATAAATTGTGACTTAGCATAGCTGTTAAAAGTGTGAAACATAATTAATCAACAAATTCTGCACCCCTCAAAAATACTACCATAGATAGCAAGAAGATATGAAGTGTATACAATGTCAACAAAATAGACAAATTAAGAAACCTAAATGAAATTTAAAAAAAAAAAAACGCAAAGAAAAAAAATCCAAATACCATACTATTAACTAACAACTGGAAAAAAAATTCTAAGATCCAATACTAACTCTTCTATCAGTTTCACTACCTTTATCCTTTCTATCCTTCATAACAAACTTGGCTTTATTCTCGCCATACTTTTTGCATAATTTTGCATAGAATAACCCACAAGCGTTACATAATGTTCTTTCTCCGTTGGGTCCACGTCTCCATTCCGGTGTTTCTTTCGATTCACAATGTAAACATTCGTTGTCGAGAGAATTTAACGATGTAGAGATGAGTTGCGGGAGAAGAAGTAAGTTATTGTTGTGTGGCTGTTGTTGTTGCGGTGGTGGGGGTGGTGGGAGGGGAAGGTTTGGCTGTTGATGCTGTTGTTGATCAAGATGAGGATTTAGGAGTTGATGTGGTGGATGAGATGTGTAGACGACTTGATGGTTCTGTTGTGGATGATGCGAATAATTCTTGTTGTTAGAAGAGGAAAGGATAGCAGAATCAAGCTGTTGTTGGTTACCGTTGATTGGGAGGTGATTACCCTCTGTTTGTTGCTTCGACTTTAATTTCTTGAAAGCTGAAGATTTCGGTGAAATTGGGGGTGTTGTGAATCTATCCTGTGAAGTATTGTTGCTTGCTGATTGAGAACGAGAGTGTATATTGTGACCTGAGACGGATGCTCTTCTCTTCAACGTTGGATTTTCATCCGAATTGTTTGTGAATTCATTCATTGATGATAAAGTACGTGCTGCTTGTTCCTCCATGTTTTGGAAAGATGGGGGCTGTAAAAGAGGCATCGATGATGGATTTAGCTTTGAAAATGTTGTTGATGGAGACGATGATAGAGATGGGAAGGGCATCGATGCATGACGAACGTGCATGTGCTGCTGATGTTGTTGTTGTTGCTGTTGTAATTGTTGTTGTTGTGCTAACACTTGAGCCTGGACATGTGCTTGCGCTTGTGCTTGAGCATGCTGGATATCTTGCATTTCTTGATGTTTCTTAATCAAATCTTGATCTTTTAATTTCATCCAAGATTGATACATGTTATTAATAACAGATAGTTGTTGGAATCCATCTTCAAGTAATTCTTTGGAAACATTCCTAAATGATTGTTGAGTATTCAAAGTAGATTGAATCTGTATGACTATTTCTCCTAATTTAGCAACTTCCAAAGTCATTTCATTGGATGGCTTTAATAATTGAAGAAGTGAATGTGTAGGGGGTGGCATTGTTGATTGTAATCGTTGAGAGTGGTGAAGGTATTGGGAATTTATTGGTTGAGATAGGGATCTTTGCGGGTTTTGAGTTGGAACAAACAAAGTGTTTGATGATTTTGCTGAAGATATTCCTAAACCTGAGCTAGAACATGGTTGTTGTCGTAGTTGTTGGGCCGCTGATGTCGAAGAAGATGAAGATGGTTGATGATGTTGTTGTTGTTGTTGTTGTTGTTGTTCTTGGTGTTGTGAGTCCAAATGATGCCTTTGCAAATTTGTTGAAGAAGTAGGAGTTTTTATTTTGGAAGTTTCGGAATTCCCATTCAGAGCCATCAATGTGGATTGAGCATGAAGAGGAGTTTTAGGAATGCTATTTGTGCTACCATTTGACGTAATACTACCGTTATTCAAAGCAGGGAAGAGATCTTTAATGGAAGGCAACGGTTTTTCCGTTGCCGCTGTCGTATCAGATGTGCTTGACATAATAGTATCGATTGAGTTAAGGTTGCCAATGTTGTTTAGTGGATCTGATAAATAGTTAAATGATGTTAAAGATGAACTTTCAGGTCTGTTTGATAAAGAAGGCAAACTGTAATAGTATATATATATAAAAATATATCAAACACCGTTTTAGAACAGAACAGGATTCGATAATAATGAGGTGTTAGTATAATGGGTACATAGAAGCTTTTATAAATTTGTTAAATTCTAATATTCTGGTGCCATTTTTATGACATTTTTTTTCTTTAATTTGTACTTACCTAACTCTGCTGGTCATTAAATGGTATATATATCTGTATATATGATATATGAGATATGAGATCTTTGTTACTTGAGCAAAGAAAGAGCAGCTATAAGTATATATTAGAGTGTATCGACCAACTGAAATCTGTACAAAGCTATTAAATAATATAAAGTGGGTGAGCTGAGCTGAGAATTTAATCTGTTGGTGTGGAACGGGAGAGTGTGTCTGGGGCTTGTGACGTGTTTTTTTATTGATAGACGGTTGATCTTTGAGGTGGAGAAAAGAATAGACTGTTGGATGGCAATCTACAAAGTTTTTATCAGATGGTTTACAGCTTTGACTAATATCAAATGATGTGACTGTTTAAAATCTTATAAGCATCTGTTGTGTGATTCCACGGTACCTTGTGATACAATAGAATGGGATGGGATTTTTTGGGGGGGAAGTGCCGTGGCAGGTTCCGTGATGACACATTTCCCTGCTTTACCACCGCCACCGGATCTGGCATCGGCCCGGGTTTGCCGTGTCGGTTAGCACGCACGCCTTCTTTTTTTCCACGCT
>JAKTPI010000137.1:0-20711 GCA_030557545.1 Ogataea salicorniae
TGCTCAAGGTGGTGAATTTATCAAGGCTTTAAAGACAGTCATTGAAAACCCATTAGAAATGTTATTATAAGTTATATTTACAAAAGAATCCCATCCAGATGAAAAGAAAAAAAATAAAAAATAAAATTAGGAAAATAGAATAAGCAAAATAATACTTGACAACTTGGTGGTCACATACATTATTACCATTCAATATATAGGTTAGTTTATGATTGTTGTTTTGTTTTGAATTTTTTTTTTGCAGCTAACATATCCACTGTTGCTACCATCAAGCTGAACCCCTTATTTTAAGTAAATAGGTGGAATTCATTTGCCAGAGAGAATGGCGAAACAGTTAAAAAAGATGGAAGTTTGAAAAAATTCACCCGCGACTGCCCTCAAACTCATCGTTTTATTAAGTATTTTCAATATTATTATGATACTGGAATACTTATAATATATGTTGGGGTGTCTGTGTTTAAGTTTGTTAACTGTAAATACTAGTTTCTGATTTTTGATTTGGTCGTATATATATTGCTCATTAATTTATTAATAGCTTTTAAAGAACGAGCAGCTTAAAACTCAAATGTATAGATCTTAACTAGATTCAGTTACGGACAATAAAGGTATTTATCAGACGTTACAATAACCAGTTTGTTGAATTGACGCTAAGTTCAATGGAAAAGGCGAATGTAGATAAGCTGATAGCTTTCATCTGTATGAAATACAATGAGAAACTAACTTCAAGAGTTGCTAGACGATCCAAATTCATCTCTAATCAAATTCAAATAGGACCAATGTTTGGCCAGATAAAACAAATAGGGGGTCATAAGCATGAAAGGACGTATACACCTCGCACCACTATCCACCACTATCCACGCCTCACTACTTGTTTTGATATTATTATGTACACGTGTAATTCAACCAGTTAGTATATACAACATAGAAGTTTGAGGTTTCAACCTCTTTGATCTGTATACACTGTTAGTTCAAACATACGTCAATACTGTGTTATCGATCAATTAAAATTACCATCCAAATAATATTTACTTTTTAAACTGGCAATGTCTGCAAATTCCAAAGATTTAGAAACGTCTATACGTCTTTTAAATAACTCCATTAACCTGTTGAGTAGATCAATAGAACCTATAGATGCAGTCACATCAGATCTCACGAATTATCAAACAGTTCTAACAACCAAGGCTGTATTTGATGTCATTCCAGAATCAGCAGTCTTGAGAAAATCAGAATACTTAAAATCGTTAGTCGGCCCTCAAATCGACAAAGATTTTGTTGCATTAAACGATATCGTTACCAAATCGGAAAGGGAAAAAAGTGTCTTGAAAACCAGATATGAGACATCAACTTTAGAACTTGAGAATTTGACTTCTCGTGGTATTAACGGTTCAGATGAAGATAAAAGAAGATTAAGCGAGCTAAAAGTTAAAAAGGAAGAGTTAACTACACTGTTGGAATCACTAAAAAAGTCAAAGTCATTAGACTCATGATGCTTTCATCTTCAATATACACACACACATATATATAAACAACTAACTAAAACTTGATATACAACTCTTGAAATTTTCCAATATCTTGAGGATAGTCTTTTCCAGACTTTCCAATTTAATGCTGATGGACAACAACACCGGGTCAGATGTCACAATATCGCAGGATTCTTGAATGCTAACCACTATTGGATTACCCTGATTATCGACATAAGTGATTGCTTCTTCCAAATATTTACTGGCAGATTTCAATAATGTTGAAAAAGAAGGATCTGAGTTTGAATTGAAAATGGATTTGATAGTTGAACTAAACCCAGCAGGTTGTTCTTCTTTAGGCATCAACAACTCTTTCTTTTTCCACTCGAGATGCTTCTTATACTCTGAGACTAAGATGGTTGAGATTGAGGTGGACCGGTCTTCTGATATCCTTGATCTAACATGGTCAGCAAAAGATACTCTCTTTTTTGGATCAACAATGATATCCCATGGTTTCGCTGTTATTGGCTTCAAACTTTTGAAGTCGATGGATAGGTCACTGTTGCTGACCAAAAAGTCTAATGAAATAGAACTTGGCAATTCTGGTTCTAACAAAGACGAATTTATTCTGTACTGAGGGAAGACATAAGCTTCTGTTGGTGACTCTAATGAGCGCTTTGCAGTATCAATTTGACTGTATAGGTTTTCAATATATTTCAAAAAGATTGATCTATCAATGTTTTCATTATCGAGTAGTTTGTCAATTATGGCAATCGAATTGTAAATCGAATCATGGCAATCCAAAATTTGCCGTATAATAAGAACATTCCCATTTTTCAATCTCAAGTTGAAAACTTTACCATTATTGACATTTTTGGATTTTATGGAAACATTCAAGCCCGTAATTTTAAAGTTTTGTCGGGTAATAACACCTTTTAAAATCTCAGAATTATGAGAAGATAAAGGTAGTTTGTACTCTTGGTCATTAGATTCATCAATTTTAGCAAAACAATTGAACAAATTCTCTTTGATCAAAGGCAGTTGTGGACGGGTCACTTCATTAATTAGCCAGTCTATCTCATTTTGCGAGTTCTGTTTTATCTGTTTTTCGATTTGGTCCTTTGAAAACGGATTTTGAGTGTATATTTTGGTCGTCATACGTGAGTGGTTATTTATGTACGTGATGGCACTTTCCTATTAGTTTCCCAGGATATACATAAAGATTTCTTCAAATGAATCAGATGTGTGCCTTTGTGTGTCGAGTATGTGAATAACTAATGGAATCAGCAAAAGGACGCCGCTGCCTTATTCTGATGAGTAGAGTGTACGGGTGTAATGTTTTTTTGCTTCACGAGTCCCCGTTTTTTCCCCTTTGGGACAAATTAGATCAAGCATTGTTTTCAAATCATATTGTTTTGTACGGAGTATTTGACACTTTACAAAAAAAGCGTCTTATCCATCCTCTTGTTTCTGTACCCACTGGAATAAAACCAGTTAAACACCAATAGCCCAGCTACCCACAAAGCGTTTTTTATAATGTCTTTGCCAGATACTCCAGACATGGGTTATTCAGTATACCCATTGAACCTTCCAGCTGCGTTATTGAATCACCCATTTTGTTACCTTGTTCCCAAACAAGATAGTGAGTATATTTTCTTTCCTTTTTCTTCCTAGACCACTTTTTTCAAATACTAACACTATCTGATTTTTTTAGTTGCACCATTTGCGTCTCCGTTTGTTATCTCTTTACCAAATGATGAGACACCTCTTTCCCAAGAAAGTTTTCAGATTCCCAATGAGGACTACGAAGAAGATTTAATCAGTGAATTGATCAAAGAATTGGATACACCAGCAGAAGATTTGAAATACCTAAGGTTCAAAAAACCTGCAATCAGATTACCGGAAAAGTCTGAATCGAGCCAAACTGGTTTTCCTGAAAATAAGCTACCTGCCTTCGAGAATGAGATCCTTCAAAAGATTGAACCTGCCACAAAGCGTCAGCTAATCAAACCCGACTTGAAAGTGAAAAGAATCAGAATTGACAGTCAACCAGATGACCAGGAGATAAATTCCTTTATAAGCAGTACTATTGATATGTTGCCAGCTACTCCAAAATTGGAGGAAAACATTCCTTTATCACTTGACAGATCCCCACGTAAGAGAAGTCACCCAGAATCCAAGTCAAACAACAACTCTCCAAAGAAAAGTAAATCACCTGCTCCAGCAAATAATGAATTACCAAAAGAACTACCACCAATAGATGCAAAAGAATTAGCCACAATGTCATTGAACATTATTAACAACAAAATGGAAGAAATAGGATTTAAAGACGATGACTTTGATTTTGATGATAGCAGTATTTGGACTTCTTTTTCTCTCGATAAAACTGACAAGCAGTACGACTATCTACTAAGCACCGACACTTTACATATCCTGGAAGAAAATTTAACAAGATTATGGTTTGCTAATGCACTACAAGATATTGAGATAGACGTTCTATTACGAATCGAACAACTCTCCCAGAGATCACTAGTCAACTGTGCTGATATTTCATGGGCAAATTTCAGATCTTTGGATGATCCAACTCAGATCAACGAACTTGCACATTTAGGTTGCAATGGTTGCAAAGCATCAATTATTCTCATGTTGGTATTGACAAGTGGTAGACCAGAGAAACAATTATACCAGGAAACATATTTGAACTCACTGTTGGATTTTGTTTTCAGTATAGGTGATGAGCTCTTATCTTTGATCAACCATCAGTTTTCTGAGAACGTGATTGTGGGTATTCATTTAATACCCACCATTTTGGAATTTTTATCCAAAATAATTGAGCTGCTGGCTGTCTTTGTGAAAATTACTTCAATCGACGAAAGCATTATCACCAAATTGGAATATTTTGCGTTCAAAATTCTATTTATTGAACATGATCCAAAATCAAGACATTCAATCTCGGTGATCTTTTACCACAAGCTACGTAATTCGGCAGCAAATATCATATTTGAAATCTTTGACAAGAACCCAGAGCAACGTGAGTTTATTTTGAACGAGTTAGCCAGCAACTTTGGTAAATTGCCTCAAGGTAAAATCCAATCTAGACAGTGTAGACTATCAACAGGTGCTAACGCACAAACTGTGACAGTTCTAGTTATAAGGATGATTCAAAGTTTTGGTTTAATGAACTACAAGTTTGATGACCAATATTGGCAGCTATTGAATGACACTAGCAAAGCTGCAAAAAAGGAACAAATGAGAGCCGAAATGAATGAAGGGTTTTATGCACATATTCATGAAACTTCGAAGGAAATTACCCGAAATTCAAATGAGTTTGCATCTCTCCTTGTCACAAATCTTACCACCCTTCTAACGAACAGAAAAGTTTTTGACAACTTTGTTGAAGATTTACTTACTATGGTCACAAATCCTGAATATTCTGCCAGTGAAACTCTTTTGGAATCAGTTATGAATGTCATGTTATTTGTTTGTAATTCGGAAAAGTATAATTCCAACATTGAAGCTTACTCATTGGAGATGGTGGGCCTTATTGCTTCAAAGATCTTGCACTTGAGATCCACACAAAACTTTATAAGATTTTCTACCGATATGAGTGTTGATGATTTCAAAAAGTTGGTGGGTTCCTATTTCACTATTTTAGTTCATTTGAAAAACATTGAAAATGTAGAGGGATTCAACATGATAAATCACTTCTATACGAAATTTTTCATTACCCTATCAACTCTGAAGAAAGAATTATCCCAAAAGATTATAGAAGATGAAGAATCAGGGCAGGAACCAAACCAATCATTGCTGGAAGAATTGATGTCAACAGAAAAAAGATTGCTCAATATTTTACACGATGGCCACTATGAAGTCGAGGAAGCTGATAAGTTAACAAACCATAAAGAAGCATACTTACAAATTTTACTCTCGCAAGGTTTATGTGGTCATTATGAAAATTTCTTAAATCTAATTATCAAATCTTTGGACCATGCAAAGGCAAAATCAAGAAAAGGTGCAGTCAAGAACTTATCTTTATTGATAGACTGTGACCCATCCTTATTGACGGTCCCTACAATTAAAAAGTCCATTGCCCTCAGATTAAACGAATCTTATTCGAGTGTTAGAGACTCTATTATCGAGTTATTAACTAACTACGTTGGAACAGATCCAAAAGTTATCAAAGAGTATTACACTATCATCTGTGATAAAATAAATGATAACAGCATACAGGTTAGAAAGAAATCAGTTGCTTTAGCAAAGAAGATGTATATTTTGACTGATGACAAATCCGTCAGATCACTTGTTTGTGAGAGGTTATTAAAAAGACTGGACGACGAAGAAGATGTAATAGTGGATCTGGCTACCAATACTTTATTGGATATATGGTTTTTTGCACTAATCTCAACAAAAGATCCAAAACATGTTATTACCCAGAGAGTTGAAAGTATTGTTGATGTCATTAAGATAAACGATAAGAACTGGGACTATTTTGAAAGATTCTTTAAAGAGAAAGTTATTTATACAACAGCTGACCATGAGACTAAAATGAGAGCAACTTCCTTGATCATTGATCATATTCTAGAGTTTGTTACTCAGTCGGTTCATATTGAAGCACAAAGTACTAACGTTGAAAATATGATGGGTTTATTGTCAATTATAGTTAAATGTGAAGGCTCTCTAATTTCACAGGATCAACTTTTGTCTTTACAACCATACTTAACAGATGATAATTCAACTGGAAATTTGTTGTGTTTCTATGCTTTACAGATATTCAAATACACATTACCTCAAATGGGCCCTCTAAAGCCAACGTTTGTGAGCCAGTGTCAATTATCGTTGTTGAAAAGATTAACCAAGTTTAATGCCGGTGAGTTGGATGAAGCAATGCCTTGCTTATGGCTATTGTCAGTTCTCAAAAAAGATACTCGTACATTGGCAAAGGCATGTGCATCATCATTAGATCTGATTAGACCGTATATTCCTAAGATTAAAGACATTGGTTATAAACCTGATGCAAAGATTCAAAGATTGTTGTTTTTGCTGGGTAATTTTGGAAGGTATTGTACCTTTGACGAACATAGGGCCTTATTTAAAAATATAGGCGACAAAGAAACTGTGACCAGTTTCATTGTGAAGCATATTCTTATATTCTGTAACAAGAAATCAGATGAGAATTTGAGAAGAGTTGCAATTAGAAATTTAATTAATGTTTGTATATCTTCACCAACATTTTTCATGAGTCAACAGATCTTGAAAGTTATGGATCTGGCATTTGAGGAGAATGATTTGAAGTTACAAAATGTTGTTACAAATGGGCTCGGTATCTTCTTAGAGTTAGAAGAAAAGAAATCAATTGAAAGAAATGGATTAGAAAATAAAGATTCTAGAAAAGTTAAAATTGACGTTCAAGTTTTTCATGGTAAATCATCACAATATGTTAACGATGGTATTTGCTCGTCTTTAGTTCAACGTTATCTCAGCCCTATATTAAAAAACTGCGTCATTGATGAGTTTGAACATTCGTTTAAAGCTATTCATTTTCTTCAATTGATTGTTAAATTGGGGTTTGCAAATCCTAAAATCTGCATCCCTACTATCATTGCTTTAGAGTCATCTCAAATATACGCTATCAAGTCTGTTGCAATGGTTATGCACGAGAATTTATTTGAAAAGCACGAAAGTTTGATTGAAAGTAGTTATTTTGAAGGTTTGAAGTTGACCGTGGAATACAGAAGACAGTTCGCTAATGACTTATTCCGTGAAGTTAACTTCTTAAGAAACATGTTTAAAATTTTGCAAGAAAGTAAAGCTTCCACCAAAAAACTATTGAAAACCATTAATAGATCATTCAACATGATTAGTTCTAACAAGAGTGAAGAGGAACTTGTGTTTGTAAAAGATTATATTGGGTTCATTTCAGTTAATCTAGGCAACATTAATTTCAAGACTCAAGAAGAATTATTGATTTTAATCACCTCAATTGATAGAATCATAGCAGTGGAAGGGGTCAACCTGTCCCAGGCGATGCATTCAAATCCTGATGAAACTGAAATATTCAAGATGAGTTTGCTGGCTAGGTGTATGTTACCTCTTATTGGACTACGTGCCAATCTAGTTGACAATTATAACATCTCTTCAGAGAAAATTGCCAAGTTCCAAGAATCTGGGGTTAACGACAAGGATATCAGGATGAATACAGGCACATTCTGTAAAATAAATAATTTCGACCTAGATTTAAATGCCTACGATATGAATTTGGAAAATAAAACCGTTGAAGGGTCCAACTTGATAATTACAAAATTTTTACAGTCTGATTTGGCGTTTTAGTTCTGTATGATATTTTTTTTTTTTTTTGCTTCTTTATTCTTTTATTTCCTTTCTTACTAGAGTTTTTGATTGCTTTAGAGATTACTTGCTACATCCTATTTTGGGAAAATTCTATAATGACAATATAATGATCTTAAGTTAATAACGTATAAATACATTCAAATAATATACATACTCGAATAGAGAGATTTAAACGTTAGCCAAAAATCGTTCACTAAAATCCCCTCTTCTTTTCAAAACCCCCTTAATCACGGATCTCTTCAAACCAGCCAATTTACCCTCATTAACCAAATCCCTAATGGAATCTTCACGGCACGAAAACAAGACGTTGATTTCACGTAGAACCTGGTATGTGTCACGTAAGCCCAAGAGTTCCTCACTTTCCTTTGAATTTTCTAGTTCAGTAGCGCTGCCATTGTTGTAGCCATCTTCACTGGAGGTTGCAGTTGGGTCGATGTAAGGCTCTTTGATCGCAGGTAGGTCAAACAATGAAATGTACGAAATGACATCCTGAGTGCATCTCATGTTACCAACTTCACCAGACACTTTAAATTTCATAAAGTGATTGATTAACAAGCCAAGCAAATTACTTAACACCATCTTCAAAATATCTATCTTCAACGAAGGGTTGAATTGGAAGTATTTCGATGTAGAGACAAGAATTGTTTCAGTAAAGTTCATTAATGCTTGTGAGGTTGGTGTTTGTTCTGGTGTGACTGAACGTTGAGTCTGTGATAATGAACCATATCCATTTCGGGTACCGCCATTACTGCTGTATCCACTGTTGTAGTTTGAAACGCTCTCATGTGTGATATTAAATGAGTTAGTTGTAACTGGGCCTGTGTTAAAATCATCTTGATTTTGACTGTTCAAGATACGTGACATTGTCAGATATATGAGTTCGATTAATTCATCAATAATGATATTCAATGAAATTTCCAAGTCCAATAAGTATGAGTTAAAAGCACCAGTCAACTTTGATTTTATGGATGGGTTTAACAGTAGTGGTAGAATAAACTTCTTGGATATTAAAGATAGTAGTTGAATTTGTAAGGCTATCAATTGCATAGATGACAAAAATGTTAAGTCCAAATCATTCGAATTTGAACCAAAGAATGATGACGTTCTTGATTTTTGTTGCGTGATACCAGTTGAATAAACAACTTCAAGTCCTAAAGAAAGATATTCAGAGCCGAATGTGGATAAAAATATTTCGAAAATCTGAATTGAGTATTCATTGATTTGGAATGGAACTAATTCGATTGCTCTTGTCAATGATTCTACGACGTATTTAATAACCTTTTCGGTTACCATCAAAGATAACTGTGAATTTTCATCATCAAGGGAATCGTTTTTCAAAGATTCTGAACCATTACGAGAGTGGCCACCTTGATAATTACTGTTGTTAATAGAAGCCAGGTTAGGGGAAGATGCTTTATTTTTCAGGGAAGAAGATCTTTCAACATTTTTGATGAAGTTGGAGATCGAGGTCAATTTTCTGGTCTTCTTAGTATATGACAAAAACCTTCTTGTTGAATTTCCACCATCATGCGAAGAACTTTCGTCTACGAGAACTTCATCCAAGTGAGGAGCCGTTGTGGTTGCAACTTCTGATTTTTCAAATTCAGAAAGTTCGTTTGATTGATTATCTTTGAAAGATTTCACTTTGGCAGCTAGCAAACCTTTAGAAATCATTTTTTCATTTTTAGTTTGGAAGGGTGTTATTTGCTGATGAATCAATTCCATCAAAGACTCCCTTTCGATATTGAAGTATGAATCATTAGCCAAATATTCATTGAATAAGCCATTGTGGAAAGAATCCAATTCGCCAGAAATATCCAAACTTCTGGAAACAAAAAACTCTTTCAAACCTTCTGTTGTTTTCAATAAATGTGTAAACAATATATGTAACGTTCTAATCATTGCCAATTTTGAGTAAGATGATGAGATTTTGATAAGGTATTCAATTCTAGAACGGACCAACTCATTGTAAAACTTGGAAAGGAAAGAAATCAAAACAATGTTTGTATTCTCTTGAAAGATCTCCATTATTGAATCAAATTCATTATTGATTAATTTGACAATTGATTGGAGGATTTGTAATGTAAAAGGATCTAAACTTGGAGAGATATCAGGATTACCTAACTCATGCCAGTATGAATCATTAACTGAAGTATCTTTGTCTTTGAATTCATCAAAAAGTGAATTTTTACTTATGAAGAATTGAACAATGTTGGTACCTTCATTGAATTTGAAAAGAATTGATGAAATATCACGTAGTTTAGGGAAGTCCTTCAAGTTATAGTACTTATCAAAAGTATCTAGTAAGTTTTTTTCGAATTGTTCGGCGTGGGTTATTATTAGTTCATTACAAGAACTTGATTTTGGTAATTCATCAGAAACTAACTTTGCAGATAGTTTCAATAGCTGATTCAAAGTTAATACAATTTTTTCCATTTCAAATGGCTTGAAGTTAGTTAGTTCAATAGGTGCCTTACCTTTTGTATAAAACTCATTGTAACATTTAGTAACAAAGATCAAATGAACAGTATTTTCTTTTAGATTATTAGCTTTCGTTAACTTGTCACCCAGTGGATAAATGTTATTATTTATGGATCCAACTCTATCGTTTAAGTTATTGAATTTGATATTTAAGTTGTTTGCCTTTGAAGCTAGTTTCAAAACGTTATTGTAATGTTCAATTTCTTTGACATTTGAAGTTGTTTCAAATTTTGATTTTTTGGAAAGACAATCTTTACTTAACTTGTTCAATTCACTTAGTGTTGATTCAAATGTTCTTATGTAAGGCTTTGGATCTAAGTAAGAAAACCCATTGTTCTCTTCTTCTTCCGTGGAGAGATTCTTTAGAACCTTGTTGATAAACTCGGTGACTGTCAACTTATCCAAAAAGTTATCCAATGTGAGTAATTTTTTGGTTTCTTCATCCAATTGATATAAAGATGCCATTTTAAACTAAATTTTATGTCCTTCAGTAGTTAAAACTTGACAAATACAATTCGAATTCGAAATTTGGATGGTCCTAAAAAGGTACATCTTTTCAAAAGCATGTTTGTAGCTATCTTGTTATTTTGGATCGATCTCGGTTCTTAGTCAGTTGTGTAGAGGTGTAATGTAAACAGTGAAATATATATCGACGCAAACGACCCTTTATGTTTTTCATGCAGGTAATTCTTTGCGTCGTCAATCTTCTGCAAACCCGTAATCAAGAAAAAATAATTTAAAATATATATATTGTTATTTTATAGTGCGTTCCTAAACTAGAAGTTAATGATACTGTGTCATTTAACTCTTTCTTTTAGGTTCACTTCACCATTCTCTTGTATTTTAGTTTGAGTTGTCATTTACTAACTTTTGTTTTTAAAGCCAAAGACCTCATTCAGTCTCTGTACTTTTCCCTTGTATCATTTATTCAAAGAATCAGTTTGTTTTTCTATCATAATTTCTGACTTTTTTACTTGATAAGGATTGTTCTTCCTTACAATTTTTTGATAGATAAATTTGTTGGTTCACATAATCAAATTCACTCTCACAAGGTAACAGGTTGGCGTAAACATTTGCTGAACAATAATAAACTATAATACGAATAGGAGCATTCATTCTGAAGAAAGCGGCGGTAGTATTATGATCGTGAAAGATCAGGACCAATTACTTACGCCCACCCATGATGATGAGTTATCTCCAAATCTGTTCACTACTTCCAGCAACAGCACGTTTTATCATCATGGTAGATCAAATGATAATCTAAAACTCTCAATAAAGAACCCAAATGAATCATCGAATAAGAAATACAAAAACATTACACCAATAACAACGTCAAGTTCAGTTTTATTTAGCAATTGCCCTAACACCCCAACATCCCCCACAATAGTAACATCCCATGAATTTAATCACCAGAATTATTATCAGCACACCATTAAATTATGTGCCTATCTATTAAATTTAATGTTTCCTTTGACTTCTTCTCCTCCAAGCCAACATTACGCTACGATGAACAAATTGGAGCTTTATATTATTCAAGTTATGAAAAGAAGTAAAAGTGATTTGAATTTACTTTTAATTACAATGAGATATTTGATTCAAATTTATAAAGTTTTAAAAAATTGTGATACTAAAGATCCGGAATTGTTCCCAGATTTAATTAACTGTCCACGTAGAACGTTTTTATCGTGTTTGATTCTATCATGGAAGTACCAAATGGATGAAACTTATACGTTCAACACTTGGAGTAAGATAACAGGCTTACCAATTCTTGAGTTCAGTCTAAATGAATCTAAAATACTGAAAGTTTTGGGCTTCAACTTACACGTCTCTAGATCAGACCACGATGAAACTAACGAGGTGATCAACAAGGGCGTTTCAATGTTAGTTTCTTGCTCTCAATCTTCATTTGAAAACAAAAACAAAATATTGGCAGCATTAACACCTCCATCATCTCCAAGACCAGGTGATTTTCACCAGGATTCTCAATCAACAAAAAGCTTATGTTTGAACTCTGATTTGAAAAATGATTTGCACCAGCATTCCCCATCATTTCCGGCGACTTTCGATAGTTTTTCAGGTTCAACTAATTCATCCTTTGAGGATTTGAATAATATTGAATTGAAAAAGAGATTGGCGCGGTTATTTGATGGATGCTTCAAAAAAGCAGTCGTCAAGAATAAGTTCAAATCTAAAAGCTCTGTTGTTGAGGTGTCTTCTGCCCGATTAGTTCATGCTACGAACTCAGAAGGGTTGAAAAGACGCGCGTCTGATGATTTGAAAGGTTTAGGAATTAAGAAGATCCAAGTTTAAACTTTGAATCACAGGTTCTTGATGATGCTTTTTATGATATTTGTTTCTATTTTCTTGTATTTTTATCTCACTGTTATTCCCCTATTGGAAGTTTCATTAATTTGTTTATGACTTGTATTTCTATTTCTACAATCTTCCATTTACTTTTTGTTTTTTTATATCTCTATCACATGGAAACATTTCATATGTTCCCATATAATGCAACTATTTATTATAATTTATTAAAAGAACACACAGCTTCACAGAAGCATCCAGTAAGTCACCAGAACCACAATGAATTCGATAGCGGCAAATTCAAACACTTTCGACCAATCGATTCTTTTAAAGTAATCAAAAATGATAGCACCTGTACCACTTCCAACGGTCGAAAGACTATCATTTGTCTCCATAATTCCAACGTACTTGACAACAGCCCTATCCAAACTCAAAAACAAAATGTACATACCGTTAATAATACTGAATGAAACATAGAAAACAACATCTTGGTAAGGCATAGCCATCTTACACATGGAATAAGCAAACGTCTTTCCATTAAAATCTTTATCCGTAGTTGGTAATGGGTCATTAAACAACGTTAGCAATTCAACAGCAGGTTTCCAGATACCCATAGCCATAGATATCGACTTCACTGTCACTTCGGTTCCCTTTTCACCAGTGGTTTCATCGAGCACATGCTCAATTTCACAGTAGTCATGATCGTCACCACCCAATATTAATTGGGGTTTTACTTTTTTTAAAATCTCCTTCGATAACTCTTCTGAGATCACCGTTTGGTACTGATAACCTTTTGCCATGGGGAACGAACTTGGACCTGCTTCACGATAAGGACCACAAGTGAGAACTTTTGGATCCCTAAATAATGGAACATGCGTAAACAAAATCCTTGGTAGTTTCCCAACTTCATCAGCTGGATCGTTAGCATTCTCCAACGAAGCTAAAAACTTGCGTGGTGGGCCATTTATCTCCTCTGTTTCAGTGTTCGACAACGAAATGGTGTCAAGGAATATCAATTCATGCCCATGCTCAACAAATTTTTTATTGGATGCTCCAAAATGTGACTCGTATCTATTCAATGAATCCCAAGTGACACCATTTTCCCAGCCAATGTCGTGATTACCGGGCACGCTGAAATGAACTTTAATGTTTGGCCATTTTTCAAACTGGAAAACTTTATTGAACCTGTTAAATTCATTTTCGTAATAGTTATCCAAACTTTCCCTTCCATTATCCATAAGATCACCAACAAAGATAACAGCATCAGGTGTTAGTTGGTTCATCAATGCTTCAAAATTCGTTTTTATGTAGTTGTCAACAGTAAATTTCGAGAACGATAAGCCAAGGCTGCTACGGTCCGGGTATGTGTGATTGTCTATTAATTGTGGATCGGAAATAACCAGAATCTTGTAACCTTCATCTATATGTTGATGATTAATGGCTAGAGGGGTATGGAAGTGACATTTAGAGATTCTGAGGTACGGTATCACAGTTTGAAATGCAAGGAATAGTAGGAACCAGATGAAGATGAACGGTATGAGAGACTTATAAGTCTTTGATTTTTCAAAGATTGTCGATAGAATTGATACTCTTATTCTCATTTATTTGGTTTGTGGGTACGTGTATGAGTTTTTATATATGATAAACTATAAAACTGTTATGAGATACAATTTTCACAAGCATCTAAATCTCAAGGGACAAGATAGCCCCTCCGGAAAGGGATTGTTTGGCTAAGTATTAAGTCGACGCGTCGTCCCAAGTTTATAAGCTATGACAACCTCACCTCACCTCGCCTCCCTTTACAGGTCCAATTCGTTAACAAACCAGACCGGTTATACGATGTTCTAATGACATGTTTCTTATCGTACACTGACAAAACATCCATTGATACCTTCAAGACTTGCACATAAAAACTAACACATCACCAATTGATATCTTTAGTACCAACTTACAGTCATCAATTGATATCATCAGGACCTGCACATAACAACTATCAGAACATTAATTATAGAAATGGAATACTTGGCTACGATTGTTGTGGCCATTTTAATAATCTTTGTGTTTTCACTACCAAGCATTATATCCAATCTGAGAGACATTGATCCAGTATTTCTTACCAGTCAGTCGTCCATTTCACCCACAAGAAAGGAATCAGAGTCAGCCATTTATAGGTCTGTTGATGTTCCTCATGGTTTGCCATTGAATACTGGGATAAGAATTCAAACCGGTTATAAGTTACGTGACGGAACTTTAAAAGATATTTGGTATCAAGCTTTGAAAAATCCAACGACTGTTATTAATATTGGCGATGAAGATTATAGTTTGGGTAGGCTGAATAGAATGATGCTTGAATTAAACAGCACTTTAGATAACTTAACCAATTGTAAAAAGGTTGGATTGTTCTCCGACTGTGATAATTTAGGAAGTTTAGTGCTATTGTTCGAATGTTTCTTTACTTCAGGAAGAACATTAGTCACTTTCAATTCAATTTCAAAGAAGAAAGTGGAAGATTTAGATTTGATTTTTGTTGATTCAAAACATTTGGAAAAAGCAATAAGGCTAGATTTTAAAACTATTGTTGTTATAGGCAACGAATATGATTTGGAATCAGCCACTTTCTCCAAGGAATATCACCTTGTTGACATGAATTCCTTAGTTGATTTTGCAAGTGATAAAACAAGCGCAGAAATGCGATACTCACCTAATGAGCATGATGTTGGAATCAATGTCCAACCATACACTGAAATTAACAATTTTAAAGAATACAGATACTTCCAAAGAAATTTCGTTTCATCTGTAGCTTCACAACTAATGTCACTATCGTCTGATTTTTCTTGGAATGAAGATGATGCATTACTTGTTGGAGTCAATCCATTAGATTCAACAACTAAGACAGGCTCGATTTTGAAAATTATGAGTGGGTTGTTGTCGAAGGTGGAAAGTATTCGGATTGTCAACGAGACTGAATTAAGCATAGCTACGATTATAAAATACGAGCCAACTATTTTATCAGTGAGTGATACCGTACTACGCTTATTTTTGCGCGGGAAGGAGAAATCCAACAATCCAATCAAAAGACTGTTAATAAATAGATCCAATTATATGAACTCCAACGGAGTGTTTACAAAACTAGGAAAATCATACCCATTGAATTTGAAGTTGGTGTATACACATGTTACAATGTTACCGATTTCATCGTTAGAATACACTACTTTGAGAAGTATTTTACATTCAAGGATAATAAGAGAGAAGTCGATAGTTGGTTCATTAGGACCAATTCTCAAAACAAACGTTTTCGAGCACCGTGTCCTGAACAAGGAACGAACCAATAAATGTGCTATTCGTCAATTAGGTGTTGCATCGAACTCTATAGAGATGAAACTATTGAAAAAAGATGGAGATGACGCAAGTAACTTTGGTAAGTTGATCATCAGAGGCTTCAATTTATGCAAATGTGATGACATGTACTTAGATGAAGAGATGTGGGTTGACTCAGGGTTGTATGGGAAGTTTGGTAACGATGGCTGCTTTTATGAATACAGCTATTTTGAATGAAAATAGCTATTTTTATTTGATATGGTTAAAGGCTTCAAATAGATCTCTTGTATATATTAATGTTTCGTTAATGGTTCGACTAGACGGAATCGTCTGTTTTTTGTAAAATGAATACTAGCACAGCCATTAAATTATCAAGTGGTTGATACCTAAAATCAGTTACGTATTGCAAGCATCAAAATATTGTTTTTTGCATATGAGAGAGACTGTTGTAACTGACAATAATTGAGATAGGTCCAAAATAAGAGCGAAAACCGCCGGGATCAAAACGGGTGTACTACTGGCGGTAGTTATTTTTGTCAACAATCAGCCTTTCTTCTTGACCAAATACAATATTTGTCCATATATTTGTCATAAGAGACGACCAATAAACATACACTTTAATTAATAAAAGTTTTTTGAGTGATAAAAGCAAAAGAAGAAAAAAACATTTGGCTTTAGTTTCACCCAAATTCGTATACAACAAATGCTTTTGCTTTTGTGACTGATTATATATATAGGTTTCGTTTTTTTGCAACGTAGTTTTCAACAATAAGTTTGAAAGCACATCTCATATGATACTGAGCAAATTGAAGTAGAAAGCAACGCAAAAACAATCTTGTATACATCATACGAGCAAGCAAAAAAAACTATTATTAGGCTCGATTCATTCGAGGAAGGTTCAGTAAATCATAACCATCTACGTTAGCAGTTTTACTTCAACCCTAGGGGGTGAGAATTATAAACTCTGAAGCTAAAGAGGGCCAACACATCCGCCGCAGTTGGCATTTTGTGGATTATGATAAGTAGTAGCTGATAGCTTATCGACTAAAGATATATAGTGCTCTGTCTGGTAGTCCCCTCCTTTCCCTTATCATATCACTGAAAAGGATGCAGTTAGTGGAAATCAAAGAAAAACGCACATAGCTATTGATCCAAAAGAGCGGAAATATCTAACGGAGAGAATTAGATTGCGGCTTACTTGCCAAGATATAATCAATTGCGGCGCTGACCGTTAAACGGTTACAAGCGGATAGTTAAAAAAAAAAGTTAAATTCTTTTTGGAGAGTAACAAAACTGTTTGGTTCCCATTGAGTAAGCAACAAAAGGTACCCCACAACCGCCCAAAAGACTAACAAGCATTAAATGTTTACTGGATGGACAAAATGGTGTATACATACAGTGAATATATATGTAATAGACTTGAAAATAAAATTCATGCATGGAACTTAAGATCGTTTCTTGTCTAAACTCCTCGAGCAGCCAATCGGGTAAGATATAACCAACCGGAAAAAGCAATGTAGGAAGTATAGTCAGTATAATAGCAATAGCATAGCTGTAATACAATTCGTTCTCAGGGGCACAAACCGGTTATCTGAAGACGTATCAGCTTACCCTATAAAACGGGCACATCTCTATTGACCTTCGACATATTCGAATTATCAGTGATAGTGTTAGCGACCTGCTAAATAAACTGCATCTTCGATGCATTTCAAACTGGAAGTTTACAACGACTTGTTGTGAAATATGAATGAGAACTCGCTGGTATATTCCGTCACTATTGATAATCTGAGCATGAAGAGGATACAGTTGAACCAATTGGTAACCGTTTAGTTTACAAAAT
Organism: Ogataea salicorniae; assembly: GCA_030557545.1. NCBI lineage: Eukaryota > Fungi > Ascomycota > Pichiomycetes > Pichiales > Pichiaceae > Ogataea > Ogataea salicorniae. Next base: position 17,752 of record JAKTPI010000137.1, read on the forward strand.
CTCATCTCGATCTTCTAATTCAAAATCTGTAATCTGGGGTTTTTCTTATAATTTCCTGAATTGTACATAGATAAGTTTAAAATTCAATCTCACCCGTATTTTTGTCCCCAAAAGGTTTAATTAGGACTTCAAGTTATCAGACTGATTACCAAAGCGTTGGATATTTTATCGGTTTTTGATCAGATTCAAACTCGGAAGATGACTCTATCTGCGAGTTGATTGTAGATGTTTGATATATACTTTGTTATCTTTGTAATGTTCTGAACTACCTGTTTGGCATTACTTGGTACTTGTGTTCTTTGAATAGTAACAGCAGTAGGTTTGTTATACATTATTTGTTTTGGTTTTTCGCCCTTTTATGGATAAATTCATGGTAATTGTATGTAAAACAGAGATTAATATGGCAGTATTATGTGGCCTGGTTGACGTAAAATCAAAAAACACCAATTAATTCTTCATAGCAAACATAAAATTACAAAAATTGTCTAGGGATAACATCTTCGTATGATTTATCAGCAAAAACTTCATCATTTTCCCAAGCCTTGAACTTGTTAGTCAAGTAGAACTTATCCTTATCAGACTTCAAGATAGAACTGTTTTCAAATCTAATATGCCAGTTATCTTCATCTCTACCCATGTTATAACTCCAATTACATTCATTGTAAGCAGATAATGGATCATTACCTTTGACCTTCCAGATGTTGGTGTTACAAGAACCATGGTAAATACCAGACACGGCTTGGAAGTCTGGCATTCTAACTATACCGGAATCTTGAACATCAGTCAAATTCCATTCATCGTTTGGATAGTCGTAAGTGACAGTCTTAGTTCTACCGTGTGTCTTGACAACTTCAGAAGCAATTTGTTTGACAATTGTTGGCTTAGCAAAATCTGGCGATTCAACAACAGCATCTTTGTTGACTAATGGTAGAATCAACTCACCCTCATATAAAGCTAAAGTTGGGGTTTCAGCTGTTGGCCAACTTTGAGGCCAGTCACAAGTGGACAAGGCAACTCTTAATTTATGACCGGTTTCTAGTTTGATACCTAAAGAGTCTAATTTTATTTCTATATCGTATTTTTCACCTGGAACTAAGTATTCTGGAGATTCATGTGAGTTTCTGTGTGATAAATTCAATTGACCCCATGATAGTAAAACGTGTTCACCGCTGTTTGGATAAATATCAACTAATCTTGCTGACAAGTTAACTAGTTTCTTGTCTGAAGAAATAGTGAATTTGACGCTTGGTTCACCTAATAATTCAATTGAAGATCCAACAACAGCAGTATCAAAACATAAACATTTTGAATCTTCGTATTTTTGGTCTGCAGGGAAATCACCTTTAAAACCAAATGGACAGTAAGTACCTCTAAATAGACCGTGAGTTAAAACACCATTAAATTTGTAGTCCAATTCTTCAGATAAAGGTTCAGAGACTAACTTTTGATCCTTGGCAAAGAAGTATGACAAGTGCTTCTTTTCTAAAGTTTTATCAATAGAAACCCATTTACCTTCTCTGTAAACATATGAATCTTCAATTGAACATGGGTCTTGAACGTAAGCAGTTAATCTTGGTAATGTAAACTTGGATTCCCTCTCTGGGTATAGCCATTTAGTGAACCATTCAACAGATAACTGTTGGTAACCGATCTTTGGACCTGGTTCAGCCATTTCAGGATATTCATGGACCCAAGGACCAACTAAACCACAAGAGTTTGGGTTTGGTAAGTTGTCAACCATTCTAAAGACAGGGTTGGTATAACCATCTCTCCAACCACCAACAGCTAAAACTGGAATATCAATCTTGCTCCAATCTTCACAAACGGAACCGTGTTTCCAGTATTCATCTCTGGTTTGGTGAGTAATCCAGTTTTTAACCATTGGCTCGATTTCAATTCTCTTTTGAAAGTTTTCTTTCCAGCTGCCACCAACAACTCGAGGATCTTGAGGTCTTGGAGCGTAGGCAAGCATGGTAGAACCCCACCATAACATATCAGAAGCTAATAAACAACCACCTTTGTAATGAACATCGTCACTATATCTATCATCGGTAGACATTAAGGTGATGATACATTTCAAAGCAGGGTGCTGTCTAGCAGCGACTTGTAAACCGTTGAAGCCACCCCAGGATTTACCGAACATGGCTAAGTTACCGTTTGACCATTCTTGCTTAATTAACCAATCAAAAGCATCTAGAGCGTCATCTTGTTCCTGCAATAAATATTCATCAACCAAAACACCATCAGAACTGGAACCACCTCTCATATCAATTCTGATGGATGCAAAACCGTTACCAGCATAGTATGGGTGCCTAATTGAGTCTCTTTGAATAGTGACATCAGTTCTGTAGGGAATGTATTCAATGAGGGTACCGACCTTTGCCTTTGATTTACCGCTCCAAGCATCAGATGGAATCCATAAATGGGCTTGTAATTCAGAGCCATCCTTCATTGGAATTCTGATGTCTTGAATTTTAGTGGTTTCATGTGGTAAGGAATCGGTTGTTAGAACCTCAGTAATAGCCTTTGGGTTTGTGTTTCTAACGTTGAAAGCCATCTTGTGTATGTAAAGGTTTGTTTCAACTAGTGTACGTTTTTATAAATCGAATTGAATGACATCTACTAGGCTGAAAGTAATCAAACTTGTTATAAAAAGAAAAAGCCAGAACAGAACTCGTCGGTCTCATGAAACTCAAACTCACTTGTACGGAAATCAACATCAAACTTAATTTTATTATCGAACGTACAATACACAAAAAACCTTTCGGAGAGCGGCTCAGCAGCTCTTAGCTAATAGATTTGTCGGATCTAATGTATATTTCAGATAATTAGATTAGAGTTACACGACCATTTAAGATAAATTTTGGGATAAGAAATTTAATTATCCTTCTTTAATGAATAGTATGAAATACTATTTATAACCAATATGAACTTTGTTGGGTAATTTCAATTACTATGAT
>JAKTPI010000138.1:0-20539 GCA_030557545.1 Ogataea salicorniae
CTATTTCAATAAAGCCCGAGGAGGTATCCACGACTGAACTACCTTGTATGATTCAGTGCTTCATACCATAAAGAGGTAGGGATCTGGAAATGGCTAATAATGTTTTCCCAATCCCCGATAAGGATCATCAAATAATATAATACTTTTGATCACAAATACTTTCATAAATATTCAAGTAGTTTTAAATAACCATCGAATCATCACAATATTCGCTGTAATGGCGTTTGTCGGAAGCGGTTGAAGCTCGCTGAGTCCTTGCTTGTGCTACTGTTTACAGTTCGACGTGTCCGGTTCGATTCCTGCGGGAGACGAGCACAGCCACGAGTAATCTGGTTGATTTTATTATCTCGTGCGCGTCTTCAATACACCAGTGCCTCCACTGAAGGGTAGAAATACAGCACAGTACACTGTCCGTGGGAAGGCGAATCCGGATAGCACTTCTCTGGTTTCCTTTTGTTAGGATGAAGCAGTTGTCTTGTAGGACGTATTGATTGTAACCGATACACTACAAAAAACTTTATCTTTTTTTGCTTGTCAACAAGCAATGAACGGAATGAATAAATTAGTTACACATTATAATAGTAATTAATCGGATAAAGAAAGACGTCTAAGCTAAACTAAAACTAAATTTAAACTCTTTCGATAACAATAGCAGAAGCTCCACCACCACCGTTACATATAGCAGCACATCCAATCTTACCTGATTCTTGAGCTAAAACTGATGACAAAGTAGCGACAATTCTAGCACCTGAACAACCTAATGGATGACCAATAGCAACAGCACCACCATAAACGTTAACCTTAGCTGGATCCAATTGCAAAATCTTGGTGTTAGCTAAACCGACAACTGAGAAGGCTTCGTTGAATTCAAAGAAGTCAACTTGGTCAATTGAAATACCAGCGTGCTTTAAAGCCTTTGGAACAGCTAATGATGGAGCAGTAGTGAAATCAACTGGAGCGCGAGCAGCGTCACCCCAACCAATAATTCTGGCAATTGGCTTTAAACCTAATTCTTTAACCTTCTTTTCGGACATTAATACAACAGCAGCACCACCATCGTTAATTGGCGAAGCGTTTGGAGCAGTAACGGTACCGTTTTCCTTTTGGAAAACAGTTCTAGCAGATCTTAACTTAGGTTCGTTTAACTTGGAAGATTCTTCATCAACTTCAACAACAACATCTGGCTTACCTCTGAAACCCTTGATTGTTATTGGAGCAATTTCAGCCTTGAATTTACCATTAGCATGAGCCTTTTGTGCCTTTAAGTATGATGCAACGGCAAAGTCATCTTGTTGTTCTCTTGATAATTCGTGATCAGCAGCACACTTTTCAGCGGCAACACCCATAGCCTTACCATCGTAAGCATCATTTAAACCATCCTTAGAGATACCGTCAACAATGGAGTTATCACCAAATCTTAAACCACCTCTAGCAGCTGGAACGTAATATGGAGTGTTAGTCATGGATTCAGCACCACCGGCAACAATGATGTCACCACAACCAGTTAAGATGTGTTGAGCACCAAGTATGATAGCCTTCATACCAGAGGCACAAACTTTGTTGATAGTAGTAGCTGGAGTATCTTCACCTAAACCAGCCTTTAAAGCAACTTGTCTAGCTGGAGCTTGACCAACATTAGCTTGTAAAACATTACCGAAGAAGATTTCTTCAACGTCAGTTGGATTGATTTCTGGAACCTTTGCTAAAGCAGCCTTGACTGCATGGGCACCAAGGTCAACGTAGTTTAATGATTGTAAAGCTCCTTGGAAAGAACCAATTGGAGTTCTGGCAGCTGAGACAATGTAGACGTATTCTTTGGACATGTTGTATTGATGTATGTAATTTAATGGATAGCAACAAAATTGTATAAGGAAGATAGAATCCCAAAGGGAAAAAGTGGAGAAAAGGAAAAGGAAACGGGTTGAAATATATATAGAAATGGATTTTGAACCATTAATTCTATACGAGCTGTCGCGTTCGTTTAGCCAAAAAAAAACCGCCTGATTAGAAAACTAAACGGGGAACAAACAATTCTTTTGAAGGCTGCGCCATTTTACTTACACTTTACAGTTGATTTCTAATCATAAGTAACAAAGATGGTTTAGACGCCCAAAGCAAGCCGAAATAGATATTTAATCAAAAAAACTATATACATATAAACCCAATTCCAGTTGCTGAGTATCGTTTTACCCATCAATATCCATTTCATCGTCATCAAACTGTGCCTCCAATTTCAAATTTTGTTCGTTTTGGAATGCTTTCAATTGATCAATTGTCCAAACAGATATACCATTTTCTTGATCCTTGATGTTAATCGGTTGTGCTAGTGTTCTTAAAAACTTTTTGGCACTTGCAATAGCCATATCAGTTGATAGGTTAGTATCTGCATCGGATAATGCTTGTGCAATCCATTTCGGCAACTGCCCCTTTTTTCTTGAAAATCTACGATCTGCTAAAACCATAACACCGTAGTCATCTTTACCTCTTAAAACTCTACCCAAACATTGAGCTGCATGTCTCATTGCATCGAACGATAAGAAATCGTTTTCTCTGATTTGATAATGATCTCTTAAAAATTCTAATCTAGCTTTCAAAATTCTTGATTCTGTATATTGGAACGGAATACCAATCATTAAAACCGTTCTACCATAATGATGATCAAAATCAATACCTTCCGAGACTTTACCTCTCGCAACGGATAATAAAACAGCACCACGTCCATTTGAACATGCTTTTCTATACGTTTCTAATGCCAATGACGTTTCTTGTGCATCAGGGGTTTCCACTAAAATCAACTTGTACTTCCAAACTTCATCCAAAATACCCATATTTTGCCACATTGAAATAATACTCTCCATATATAGATACGATGGGAAGAAAACAACTAAGCCATCAGGGGTGATTTTAGAAAACTCAATCAATAAAGTACCATAATTTCTAACAACACTTGGATCATTTCTAATTTCAAATCTCGATGAAATGGCAACTTGATCAGAACCCTTTGTGACCACCATTGGTAAGAATGAACGACGATCTAAAGTCATTGCATACGATTCTTGAACAACAGTTTCAAAATTCAACATTCTTGGATACATATCCAACGGTGAGATAGTACCAGAGGTGATAATAACAGATGAGAACCTTTCAAAAATAGGTTTCATTGCAATCGATGCATCAAGACATGTGAACCTTAATATTGGATTTGGAACAGTAGCGTTTTCAGTTTCATACGGCTCTAAAATCAACATAAACCCTTGTTCATACGTAGACACCAAAGTGGCAAAAGTGGCAATATCTTTCAATGCTGTGAATTCTTCAATTTCAGAAACTTCCAACGTTCTCACCAACAATGATAATCTTTCAGATGCAAATCTCAATGGTTTTCTATCAATGTATGTTAATTGTTTAAGATGTTGTAAGAATGACGTTGGAGTTTCTGAGATAACGTGTAACACCTTCATTCTTGTTTTTAAATATTCAATAAATCTCTTCAAGAATGAGATAAAATGTTCAGCTCTTCTAATACTTCCAGGGATGGCCTCATTCAACACATCCTTAGACAATACCGGATTTGACATGAATGAGTCACTATCTCTATTTACTATTTCCGATTCTCTTAAACCTTCTACTAGTTTTTCATATTCATCTTGTAATTTTCGACTATCCGTTCTCTTAACTTCATCAACTCTTCGACTCAAACTGTTGGCACCTTTAGTGGCTCTTTTCAACACGTCATCGTTCAAGTCCAACGACAATGATTCAATACAAACGTTATCGATATTGTGAGCTTCATCGAATATAATAATACTGTCCTTTGATAATTCTTTGGAAACTCTATCTGCAATTTTTGGATCCAATAAATAATGGTATGAATAAATGATAATATTACAAAATGGCATCATACGTCTCACTGTAAAATACGGGCAAGTTCCCTCACTCTTACAATAATTGATCAATTGTTCAAATGAGTATACCCCTGGAGGCACTAAATTATGAGGATCTTTCTCGTATAGTTTTTCATGGAAGGAACACAATTCTTCGATATTTGGAGTGACGCCAGTATCTTCACTGTCTTTGTTTTTATTATTTCCTTCTTCAAGTCTTGATTTCAATTGTCCATTTGTCATTCTTCTACATTTTTCATCAACAACTATACCTTTTCTTTCTTTTGATGCAACTGGATGCAAGCATAAATTTTTTCTACTCGTCAATCCTAACCCTCTGAAATCTTCAACATAACCCAGTTCTTTCGATCTATATTCCATCAATTTGTGTAATTCGATCAATGCTTTTTCAATTTCTGACATGGTACGTGAACAATAAACAATCTTACGGTGTTCTGGATAGTGCATTTGATAAGCCACAGTTAAAGAAAGCAAAGAAATGGTCTTACCTGTTCCTGAAGGCATTTCTAGTATACAATTCCCACCAACGTCTAATGAACGTTTTATATCTGACATATAAGCATATTGTTCAGGGTATATACGTGGATATGGAAACAAAACTGGTAGATCATCAATATAAAACCTAAAGTGTAGGGGCAATTTTTCATTAAAATTAAAGTAATGTTAGTATGAAAAACTTGTTAAGAACCTTTATTTAATAGCTAATACTTACTTCATCTTAGTTACTTGATTATCCAGTTAAATTTTTGTCGATAGCGGATGGAAACAACTCAGGGTTATATAGATCAACCAGGTTTAAGCTATTACCGATCACTAACTTGATACTGATTTGCTATACTTTTTTAAAAGCTATTGAGAAAAGCTAAATAATGGACCAAATGAAATCAAACGCACACGACCTTTGATAATGACGTTCCGTTTTCCTTCATCCTTCCTTTCTGTTTTTACTCTCATCCTTGATTGATTTCGATTAATAATAATACATTCGGTGAAATATACAAGTGTAACAATACTTTCTATATAATCATTCCTCAACAACTTTCAACTCTCCAATTTCAATCTGTTTGTCAGCATCGATATAAGAATCACACATGCACCAAACGGACAACTTGTGATCACCAGCTTCAGGAATGATGAATTCAAGTTTAACCTGTTGTGATTCTTTATTAATAACCAGCTTCTTAATAGAGTATAACTGCTTGGTAGCTGGATTACCAACTACAATCCACCAGTTTTCTAATTTTGTAAATGGGAATCTAGAACAAGAAACGTACAAATCTTCAACTTCTTCATCTCTTTCAATGTTAATAACAATCTCTTTAGGCTGATTAACAACAATAGGTGTCGACAAGTCTAATTCGTAAGCTAATTCCAAATTTGGATACTTGTTAACAAACTCAGCCACTTTAACAAGTTGTTTTTCGTTTAATGAACTCATAATAGAATCTCTTTCGTCATCTTCCAATGCCATGATATCGTAAACGGTCTCAACTTTATTCTTCGAACATTTGGAGATGATCTCATTGTCAAAGAATGGAATTTGCTTCAATGTATTATCAGTATCCCATAACGATTGGACCACCATTTGTGTTAAATCCATTGCACTCATTGCATTCAAATTACCCTCACTTGATAATATATCAACGATTGCGTACAACAAGTTGATGATCTTCGATAAAATAACGTTCAGATCTGCTACTAAATCAGGTGGCAAATTCAATCTAGAGAAATGTGCTTGTAATAAAACAAACGATTTGAAAGATGGCGATTCATATTTTGGAGGGGATGAAGATTTGATTGGCAACCTGTTATAAATTTTAGTCAAGATTTCTTTTTCATCTTTTCTGATTGGAATAGATTCAAACTCATAAGCAGATGTGACAACCTCCAGTAACTTTCTCAATCTTGTCTTGTTGTTCAACGATAAGGTGAAAGTTTGCATTGAAATGAATGAAATGTTGTAATATGCTGAAATCATACATCCATTCAATGGGCTGATTTCAATCCTATCAGCTTCAGCTTGTTCGTCTTCATCTTCATCATCGTCAATATTCATTTCAATAAGCTTACCATCCGACAAATCTTTCAATGTTAATTCAACCAATTCGGACAGATACTCCGACAATCCAACACTACAAACTTCCTTAACGCCATAGTACGTTGGGTTCATTTGCAATCTTCTATAGAAGTAGGAGTAAGTCAACCAATCAACACAATCTTGTCTGTTTTTAATTAACTGGGTGCTAATTTCATTGACAAAACAATCATGTAAAAAGTAATTCAAATGAGATTCCATTGGTAAAGACTCACCCAAAAATTTCTTATAGTAGTTCAATTTAGACATATTTGTTAAAATCAATGCTTTAGCAGTTTCGCTCTTTTCCAGTCTTGACAAGCCAACCATTTCTAGTAATTCATTGACCGAGTAATCAACAAATCTGTGATCTTTACCTTCGTATTCTTGTGTACTTAAAACAACTACAAAATTGGCAGCTGGACACCAGTAACAAGTTTCTTTGGTAGCCAATAAACAAGCTAACGCACCTGCATTGAACAATTTTTCAACAACGTTCTTATCAGAAACAGTCATGTTTTTGTAATAGTAACCAATACCAAATTTCAAAGATTCCCTTAGAGATAGATCTGTAAGTTTGTTCAAATAAGGTTCAATTGATTCTAACTCTGTTCTCAACCAACTCAAATCATCCTTGTTCAAAAACTTGATAAGTTCCTTTGATATATCAACACAGTGTCTTCTGGATGGAACGAAAACAACAGACTTTTCTTCACCTCTATCTTCGTCCAATTCATTGATTGCATTATAAGTTGGCTTCAACATTGATATGATTAATGATGGATTATGATCAATTTCAAAATGATTAAATTTAACGACCAATGGATATTCTCTTTCTTTGGAATTGAAGTTGAAGTTATACTGCTTGGCGACACCCAACCATTCACCCAGATCTTTACTATTTGACAATGATGAACCAAGGGCAACAAATCTGGTTTGTTTTTCTAAGTTGATGGAAATGAATCTCATTCTACTCAAGACAACTTCATAAATCGAACCCTGATAACCATTCCCGATAGTATGACAGTCATCTGCAATTATCAAACTGATAGATTGAACGTTTTTTCTTTGCTGCCAACGTCTTGAAATTAAATCGAATTGTTCAGGAGTGGATAGAATCAAATGACCAGAACCCAATAGTTTCAAATCTGCAGCTAATTCACCAGTCAACTTGTTGATCACTTTACCACCAGCTAATTTACTAAGCCTCTTTTTCCAATTTTTGAAAACTGAATCAACTTGCTCTTGTGTTGAAATCAAATACAATGCTCTACCTTTTTCATTCTTCCAATGATTGAATAAAGATATCTCTGCAATTGTGGTTTTACCATTACCCTTAGAACAACAACCTAGTATGTTCTCCTCACTGTTATAAACTGAATCAAAGATTTGTGATTGGAATCTATTAAACGTTTTAAAACTCATCACGTCTTCAAATTCTTCAATGCCCAACTCTGATGTAGAAATTGGTTGTAGGTTCAACAATGCTGTTGCAGCAGGGAACTTCTTTGGGACAGTTAAATTGGTTAGCATTACTGGAACACGAGTCTCACAATGTAGCCATCTATCACTAATCAATGAGACAAAGTAGTTTGGTTGACTTGTATCAAACAAGGGAACTGTGAAGTCAACAATGTGTGGTTCGTTGATATATTCTTTTTTAACAATCAAAGTGCTTGAGTACAAGATCTTTTCGGAATCGCAATCTTCAACTATTAAAGTGAACGATTGACTATAACCATGAATATCAACATCCCATTTCCAATGAGGAAGAATTTCTAATTCAATTCTGAGTAAAGTCGATGTAATTGGTTGGATATTGGATTCAATGGAAAGCTTAGGGAATTTTTGTAATAAGTCAAATCCCAATCTACCATATTTTTCAGATTTGAAAGCTTGTGCAACTTGGTATTCATCGGTTAATTGTAAATAATGCTTCCACGGAATCATTGATCTTTCAGTGATTTGGATGACTTCTGAGGGAACGTTGTTGAATTGTCTTAATGAAGATTCACTCAGCCATAAACGTTTTTCAATAATTTTACAAAGATCAATCAAAACTTTTGATAACCTTGACCATTTGTTTTTCATTGCAATTTCTAACATTGCTCTAAACAATCTGCCAGCTGATTGAATGATGTAAATCATATCTGACATCAATGCAAAGCCATCTAGTTTCAATTTGGAAATATAGGCTTGTAGTAGAATATTGATTTTGGCAATTGGATCATCGTTAGATTCATTGATTGGTATTGGAGCTTTTTCCATTAGCTTGATTAACTCTAATTTCTCTTCTTGTCTTACAGGAACGTATTTAAATTCTTCACTTGTCGAGAAAATTCTGAAAATATCAATTTCGTTCATAAATGGTTTCAATTGTCTATCGTAGTTCTTCATACTTCTGTAAGAAATGTAGTAATGAGATGCAATTTTACCCAGATCAGTTGGCATAATTGTATTGTTTTCAAAGCTATATTTAATCAACCCATTCCTATTTAAGGCTGAAAGTGCAGAATGAGACAAATCTTTTCTTCTTTCATATAATTCAGAATCAGAATCATAATCTGGTCCAATATGATATAGGTTTCTTGATCTTAACATTCTAACAAACAAATATGTATAACTCATCCAGTCAATGCAATCATCCAAAGTTTTGATAGTACCCAACACAATCTCAGCATTAATATTATCAGCTAACTTGGAGAACAATTGTGATTCGATTGGTAACTGTTGGTTCAAGATAGCCAAGTAATATTTAACTTCGTCTTGTGCAGTAATAATAATACCTTCACCATGAGTGTCATATCTAGGTCTACCAGCTCTACCCAACATTTGTAAAATATCTTGAGGAGATAATTCAACCCAACTACCTTTCTCTGGAGAGTAAACATTAGTACCTTTAATAATAACAGTATGGGCAGGTAAGTTGACACCCCAAGCTAAAGTTGCGGTTGAAACTAAAACCTTCAAATAACCTTGTGCAAACAAATCTTCTGATGTGGATCTATCTTTTTTGTTCATACCAGCATGATGGATACCGAAACCCATTGGTAAGACTTGCTTTAAACCATCACTTTTGCAATCTTCGCTTTCTGACTTCAAAATTTCTCTTGTACCGGTAGTGAGCTTCATTATATCGTTTAGCTTTTCATTTTCGATCAGTTTGTCAACAATCCATTTAGCAGTTTTTTCAGTTTCTTTTCTGGAATGAACAAAAATGATAACTTGATGACCTTTACTAACATTTTCAATGACTTTTTCGTAACAAATTTCATTCATTGCTTGGAATCTTTTCAATGACTTTTTTTCAGTGATACCAATAAATTGTTGAGCCAATGGACATGGTCTGTAAGTGGCATCAAAATAGAACAACCCTTTGGAATTGTCAACTCTTAAAAATTTGGCAACATCTTTATAGTTTGGTAAAGTGGCCGATAAACCAACCAACCTAACAGGAGTATCGTTATTGTTATCATCATCGTTTTTCAAAGTTCTAGCAACGATACTTTCAAGAACAGGACCTCTTTCATCATGTAACAAATGAATTTCATCAATGATAATCAATTTAACTAGATTGACATAGGAAACGTCACTCATTTTTCTTGTGATAACATCCCATTTTTCGGGGGTAGTGACGATGATTTGAGTGGATGCAATTTGATGCTTTGTTAAATTAGAATCACCGGTTAATTCGTTAACAGTGATACCAAATTGGTTTAGTCTTCTTTGAAATTCTCTAACTTGTTCTTGAACCAAAGCTTTCAAAGGAGCAATATACACAATCTTGAAGTCGTTTAGATTTAAATTTCCATTACCATCCATAAATTTGGAGATTGCTCTCAAAACAGTCAACATGGCAACGTTGGTCTTACCAGCACCAGTTGGAGCACACATTAGGATGTTTGCATCGTCCAAAAATGCGGTTGGATAAACTTTCGATTGGATTCTGTTTAAAGTTTTAGTTTCACTTGAAGGGAAAACTGTTTGTGCCCAATCAGGAAGTTCTTTAATTTCAACTAGTCTTTCATCTTCTTCCAATTCAGGCTGTTTTGGAGGAGGAATATGAATTTCTTCCCAACTTTTTCTAGTTCTTTTGAAGGAACCTGGTGGTAATTGGAATTTAGTTGTTGTCATTAAACGTGAACCTTTGTCGAATACTAGATTCTCCAAATTTACCAATCTAGGGTACTTTATGCCCGGTTTGCTTATCTTTTTCTTGTCTGTTTCTGAAATTCTTTGAGCCTTGTTAGCAGTTTCTTCATCGTCTTCATGTTTTCTGATACCTTTGTATTCATTCACAAGATCATCCAATCCATTGGTACACATTTCATTAAAGATTGATTCTTTATCAGTTAAATTTTCTGATATTTTAATACCATAATAGATCTTTTTGTAGTTTAGTATTATGACTTGAATCAATTCGTTGCTCTCAAATCCAAACAGTTCAAGTAGACTATTTTCAAAAGTTCTGACATCTATCGAGGAAACGCATACTTTTTCAAGTAGGTTGTGTATCTTGGAAGAAAATTCTGAATGTTTATAAGAATCTGAATCTTTTAATTCTGAAGCCAATTGCCTAGTTATCCACAACTTATCAACGGACTTAATATCAATCTTAAATTTTTCAGAATCGTTGATATCATTAGTTAACTTTAAAATCTCATCTTGATCTTCTAATTCTTTGTCACGATCATCAGGAGTAACTTGTTCTTGGTCTTCTTCTTCCTCTTGATCATCGTCATCCTCTTCGCTTTCTTCATCTTCAGAGTCAATCACTATTCCCATTCCTTCTTCATCATTATCTGATTCATTATCGTTTGTGTTAATTTTGTAGTCTGTAATTTCATTTGATAATTGTAATATCTCTTTGAATGATTCATCATCCAATTTACCATCCAAAGTTTCTTCTAGTTTAGATTTTTTTAAGAAGTCATTCGAGGATTCATTTTTCAAGATTTCAATTAGGATATCGGCGAGTGATTTAATGATATCGTTTGGAACATCGCTATCCAGTTGTCTCAAACACCAATCTAGAATTAAATTATAAAGTTGTAAATTTTCATCTGTTGTTGGTGTATAGTTCAAGTCTTCTATATTACCTGAATCTAATAGTGATGTTCCTGATCTAACCGATGCAAATCTCTTTGACTTTTTTCTTACTTTCTTGCTATTCAAATCCTCTAACTCTTTTTTAATTCTCTCTTTGTCTTCATTCTCATTTTCGTCCACTTTGACAAGCCCTGAACCTAGATCTTTGATGGATATTTTACCTATTAAACTTTGAGGCGTAGTTACTATATTGCTGTTGTTGTCAAGTTTGTCATCCATAAGCCTTTTGTCAGTCCTAAGGACTTTATTTGACATTTCATCGTACTTGTACTGGTTGGAGTTATTTTCCGACATAGCTAAAGGGTCTGGTGTTAAATAAAAACCGGAATGGGTAAAGAGGTCCTATGTGTGAGGGGTTATGTAAAGGGACGAATGTGAGTTGAAGTTGTAGTAAATCCAAAAACCCTCTTTGTTTAGTTAAAAAGGTTCTATATTTTATAAATACTTCTAGAACAAAAGAATTTTTGAAGGTTAGGTGGTTTTTTATGCTACACCACCTTGCACCATACAAGCAAACACAAATACGCCGACCGACGCAAAAAGAACAAAAAAAAAGATCCATATCCGTCTAGTCGATCGACTTAGAGTTCTTTCCCGACTTTCTCCGCACCCCCTCCACCACACCTCCCCACTTCCTTGCCCCACCTCACCCGAACTTCTCCCTTTCTCTCGCCAACTCCTCCTCACACCACACCCATACACCTCATATACTTACTCTGCTCCGCTCAAAGGAAATATGCAGACCGAAGGTTCAATCTGCACCCAGCGATTTTATTTTCTATCGCTCTCTCTATCAATTTGTATTCTCCTCCAGCCAGCTCACTCAACTAACTTGTCCTTTATGTCCTATATTTTGATATTCAATCAAATCTCAGTTTAAGATATTAACACCAAGTTTAATCAACTGACACTTGGTTATTTATATTATTCACATTTGTTCATAATGTTAAGACTAGCTTCATCTTCAAGACAAGCAACTAGGGTCGCCCCTAGATTCGCTAGATCTTTAGCTTCTCAAGCTTCTGATGTATGTATAACCACCAACATGCCAATTTAATTCTGTCCTTGTTACGCCAATCCATCCAACCCTCCTTTGTTATTCAATATTGAAAATCCACCGATATACTATACTAAACACCAGATTCAATTGCATATCGACTTAATCTATCATTATATTCACAAAAGATAAGTTAACCGGACTTTGAAACAAAGAACAACATGGTGATAAGGAATAATACCCAAAATTTTGTTACTAACACAAATGTTTTTTTTGAAAATTAATAACAGGTCATTACCATTGATTTACCAGAAACTTCATTTGAAACTTACAATCTGGAAGCCCCAGAATTGACTTTCCAAACAAAGAAATCAACCTTATTACAAATGTACAAAGATATGGTTATTATCAGAAGAATGGAAATGGCTGCTGATGCCTTGTACAAAGCTAAGAAAATTAGAGGTTTCTGTCACTTGTCAGTTGGTCAAGAAGCCATTGCTGTCGGTATTGAAAATGCCATCACACCTGAAGATGATATTATTACTTCCTACAGATGTCACGGTTTCACCTACATGAGAGGTTCTCCAGTCAAGGGTGTTTTAGGTGAATTGATGGGTAAGAGATGTGGTGTTGCTTACGGTAAGGGTGGTTCCATGCACATGTTCACCAGTGGATTCTACGGTGGTAATGGTATTGTCGGTGCTCAAGTCCCAGTCGGTGCTGGTTTAGCATTTGCTCATCAGTACAGAAACAAAGCTAACTGTACTTTCGCCTTATATGGTGATGGTGCTTCTAATCAAGGTCAAGTTTTCGAATCTTTCAACATGGCCAAATTATGGAACTTACCATGTGTCTTTGCTTGTGAAAACAACAAGTACGGTATGGGTACATCTGCTTCAAGATCCTCTGCCATGACCGAATACTACAAGAGAGGTCAATACATCCCAGGTTTAAAGATCAACGGTATGGATATTTTAGCCGTTTACCAAGCTTCCAAATTTGCTAAGGATTGGTGTGCTTCAGGTAACGGTCCACTAGTTTTAGAATATGAAACTTATAGATACGGTGGTCATTCCATGTCTGATCCAGGTACCACTTACAGAACCAGAGAAGAAGTTCAAAACATGAGATCAAGAAACGATCCAATTGCCGGTTTGAAGGCTCACTTATTAGACTTTGAAATCGCCACTGAAGAGGAAATTAAAGCCTTTGACAAGGAAGCTAGATCATACGTCGATGAACAAGTTAAGGAAGCTGAAGCTTCTCCACCACCCGAAGCTAAGATGGATATTTTATTCGAAGATGTCTACGTTCCAGGCTCTGAAATCCCTGTTTTGAGAGGTAGATTAAGAGACGATTCTTGGTCATTTGCCAAGAAGGGTTTCGCTTACAAATAAAGTAACTAATACAAACATCAGGTTCAAGCATGATAATAGAAGAGGATTAAAAATACAAAAGTTGATAAAAAGGACTTCAACATACAACTAGTTTTCATGTACTCCTGTTTTTTTTTCTATCCTACCTTTTCTTTTCTCTTTATTATGCTAACAGTCTGATTGTTTTTTTCTTATGCTTCTTTGTTATAGTAAAGTCTATATATATATTATTACCAGTTTTCATCTATTATTATTACTATGATTAAAAGTTTTGTATTTTGCTTATTGTAAATGTACCATTGGGCAGGATTTTACAGTTAGTATTTCATTTAAAAGAGATAAAAAAAGTAACTTCAGTAAGTTAATTTAACAACAAAAATCGAAATATATGAAAACAAAAGTAAAACAGTACACAAAGTACAAACGCAAAGTAAAACTAATAATAACTAATCGTTATTTAAACGGCAACTTCCATGTAATCTGGATCATCCTTATGTTCGTTGTACTCATCGCTATCAACGGTCTTATAAGTGACGACTTCATCGTAATCGTCTTCATCAACAGCTTCTTCTTGGTTGTCGACAACTTCTGTAAAGATAGGTTTGGTGGATTTAGGTTGACCTTCAATAGAATCTTCTTCATCCAATTCAGCAGAGTCTGCTGATTCAACAGGTAAAGCAGCAGCGACGGTATTTGCACCGTTTGTTTCAGATTCAACACCAGCTTCGATAGTTGGTACAACATCATCTTTCACTGCAGCTTTTTTAGTGTCAACGTCAACCGCTTCATCTGCACCAGCTGTAGTTGGTGGTGTTGAGGCTTCGGTGGTAACCTCCTTTGATTCAGCAGTGGCTGGTGGTTCAAAAACAGGAGTGGTTTCCTTCACTGAAGGAGATTTTTTAACGGGAGAAGCAGGCTCGTTAGTTTTGCTGGCAGCAGCAGCAGCAGCAGTAGTTGATGAACCGGCCTTTAAGGAATTAGATCTAGATCTAGACTTTGATCTCAATTTCCTGGTAATTGAATTGGATCTAGTGATGGAGTTGGATCTACCATTTGAAGCCTTTGGATCGTACATTGGTGACTTGGCAGTCAATGAGTTAGATCTTGATTTAGCCTTTTCTTGATATTCCTTCAGTTGTTCAGATAATGGTCTGTTCATTTTTGCAACTTCCTCTTCACTCAGGTGCTTCATGATACTATCAACCATGGATGGCTTTCTTTGAAGCGTTTGACTGGATGGAACAATAACCGCGGCAGCAAATTCAGAATCATCAGCTCCCTCTTCTTCAGCTGGTTGAGAATACAACGGATCATTAATATCGTGTTCTTCTTCAGTTTCATGGATTGGTTCAGACAGATCAGCTGGAGCAGATGGTGATTCGAAAGAATCAACGGGTGGTGAAACATCAACGGATTTGGACACAACTGGGGCCTCAACGGGTTTAGCAACAGCTGGGGCATCGGCAGCTGGTGATAACAGAGATGAGTAAGTTTGACTTCCTGATCTTGATCTTGGTTTAATAGCGTGGTCAGCGGATTTGGATAATAAACCACCAGTGGCAGAACCAGTAGAACCAGTGATTGATGATGCAGCAGCACCAACAGCAGCAGCTCCAACAGCAGCAGCTCCAACACCGGTGACAGCTGCAACTGCAGCCAGTTCTTTAGCTAATCTTTGCTTATCAGCTTTCAGCGCTTTTAGTACTTCTAGCGCCTTGATTTCTTCTTCTAATCTCTTGGCTTCTTCTTCTTGTTCCTGTTTCTTGATAACAGCAAGTCTCTCAGCTTCAGCCTTTTCCTTCAATTTTTTTTCTTCAGCCTCTTCCTTTTCTTTAGCTAATCTTTCTTCTTCAGCAATCTTTTCTAATCTTGCTTTTTCTTCAGCTTCCTCCTTTTCCTTAGCTAATCTAGCTTCTTCTTCTTCCTTTTCTAAAGCAATTCTCTTTCTTTCTTCTTCAGCTTCAATTCTGACTCTTTCTTGTTCTTGAGCAGCTTCAACTCTCATTCTAGTCAGTTCAGCCTGCCAGTCTTGAGCAGCTTGTTCGCCCTCAGAACGTTTGGCAATTAGAGCTTCTTTAGAAGTAGTATTCAAAGTTTCAAGTTTAGTAGAATGAGCATCGACTCTTTCTTTAGTCAAGTCCAAGTGTCTAGTTAAAATATCAACATTCTTTGAAGCCTTTTCGTGCTTTCTAGTAATGATAATAATCTTTCTTTCACATTCCTTCTTTTGCTTAATGGCACCCTTTATCAAAGATTCCTTCTCAGCCTTTTCAGCCAACAATTCTTCCAACTTGGCTAATCTGGTTTGTAATTCCAATTCTTTTTCAGTCAAGCTAGCTTCAAGATCATCGGCCTTCTTTTGGTATTCTTCACCATCCGTTTGGAATATTTCAGCCTTTTCAACTTCTTCAATCTGTTGAGCTTTAGCAGCTTCCAAAGCGACAGTCTTATCAGCCTTGAATTTATCAGCAGTTGCAGTCAAGTTAGCCTTGTTGGTAACATGATTTTCAGCAGCTTTAGTTTCTGCAAGTTCACCATCTTCAGCATCCTTAACAATCTTGGCCTTAACATCAGCAATGTAAACTTCACAATCGTGCTTGTTTTTAGCAAAAGTTTCGTCAATTGCTTTCAATTTTTTTTCGTGGATGACCAAGTTGTCACGCTTTTCACCATCAATGATTTTTTGGTACTTTTTCAAATCTTTATCCAACTTTGTTTGATCCTTCTTGACGATTTTTTCTTCTTCAGCTTTAGCTTTAGCTTCATCTCTGACAAGGGTTTCTTCAACTTGTTTATCAACGTTTTTCAAAACTGGTGCAACTCTCTTTCTAGCAATTTCGTAAATTTGAGCTTCAGTTAATCTCAAACCTGCACCCAAGTTTAGAACTCTGTCTGGGTTTTCAACTGTTGATTTGGACATAGCTTGACTGGCAAGGACTTTGTTTTCATGGTATCTGTTCAATAATTTTGGTTTGGATGCGTATTCAAGTTCAACTGAATCAGCAACTGGTGGTGATAAATCAATTTCCTTTTCTTCGTCAACTGGTTCTTCAACGGCTTTGGCTTCTGATTCTTCGGCTGTTTCTTCAACAATTGGTTCTTCAGTTTGATCTTCTTCAACTGGTGCAGCAGGAACGTCTTCAACTGTTTCGTTAACATCCAAGATGGTTTCGTCAGCAATTGATTTTTGGTCTTCATCGACATCTTCAGGAGTTGATTTTGTGGCATCTAGTGGAACTTCAGAGGCAGCATCATCAATTGTGGCATCAGCTTCTTCAACTTCTTTAGAGACCGGTTCAGTAGCTTCGGTAACTTCTGGTTCTTCAGTGGTTGTAATTGGAGTTTCAACTTCAACTGGCTTCTTTGCAGGAGATGAAGGAATTGAAGTAGCACTAGCTCTTGAAGATGATCTTGGCTTAGTACCTTTTGGTCTGAATGGAGAAACCCAATTTTCTGAATCCTTTGTGGATGATGCCACTCTTTGAAGTTGAGTAACTTGTTTTTTCACAACTGGTTTCGTTGGGGCAGAAGCTGCAAGCAGATCAGCAATTTCGCTTGACGACATTTTCTTTTCTTTAATTAAACTTGTGTGTTTTACTTGTCTTAGTTGTTTTTTTTGTTATTAAAAAATATTACAAAATACAGAGAAAAAAAAGAATGTAATTGTTCAATTGATGTTATATTAACCAACTAATTGATCAATTGACTCTATTCCTGGATAAGAGGTAAAACTGTTAAATTTCAGCAAATTGTGCAAATTCCAGGATACCATATAACCTTGTGTGGTGAAAGGAGCAAAGCAACTGAACCCGCACACACAATTTGGCAGCAACCACTTAGCTAAATGGGGCTTATCTTACCTTCCCAATTGGGTCATATCTCCCAATTGGGAAATATATAATGGTTCTCAACGTCGATAGGTCGATCGACGAATAGTAAAAAAAAGGATTATTAAACCTGTACACCAACAAAATTCAATATTTCTCTAATTACATAATCAGTTCCAACATTTTGGTTACCATTTTTTTCGCTTCTTCCTAAAAAAAAAACAATTGTTCTATTCTTTTCCAAAGGTTTTTTTTTTGTCGGAGATTTGATCGATCGGCCTTTTTTGATAGCTAAATCAACGCATTTTTAAATTGCCGTCACGAGAAACGTCACCCTTCACTTTTTTGTCGTACGCTAAAAACACGCATCGATAGCTAAAACTTCTCATCTCATCTGAACCAGTAAATATAAATACACCTGTGATTCACCTTGATTTTAACATCTTCCGAACTACTTGTTCTCTCTGTATCCTTTATAATCAATTCAAATCAAATCAATTAATTACTACTATTCAGCTATCAATACTGAAAAAAAAACGATAAACGATTATTTCAAATACTTCTACAATTAATATAACTTTCAAAAATGGCTTGTTCTTGTGCTCCAAACAAATGTTCCTGTGCTTCATGCCCAAGCTCAACTCAATCTCAAACATGTAACTGTCCAAAGAAGTGTGCTTGTGAAGGTTCATGTACATGTACTGGTTGTGCTGCTGAAACCGGTTGTACTTGTCCTAAAGTTTGCTCTTGTGGTTCTGAATGTTCTTGTTCACACTGTTCCACAAAGACCTCTTGTGGTTGTGGTAACTAATTATAATGCTTAATTTAGTTAACACATTTTTGCTGCTAATTTTTATGAGGGGTTGGTTATGATTAATATTGGGTTGAGGGTTAGGAATCCAAACCCCCTTAATAATGTATGTTTATGTTCAAGATTGAATTTTGTTAAGTTTTATATATAGAAATAAGCTACACTTATCTTTAATAAGGTAATATCATAGTTTATATTTTTATATTTTATGATTTATTATATTGATCTTTGAACCAATGTGTATTCTCACTTTTTCGACTTTATATACTCACTCATCAAATTATCTCTCTTTTTGATTACCCCGTAAAATTTCACAAAACTTAGTACAACTACTCGACACCGATACTAATAAAAAAAGACTTGAAAAACGAACATAATAACATTAACGTAATTTAGGCTGAATATATATAAAAAAAAAAAACATAATTGTAACTTGAAAGAAAAGAATATAAAAAACGTTAAAAAGGGCCAACCAAAGATATGAAACAAACTTGACAAAAAAGACGTTAAAAAGAAACCGAGAAACAACAATAAACTTAAAAACTTTGAAAAAAAAACACCAGAGAGCTTTATTTCATTGAAACCACAAAAAACAAACTTATTTCTTTTCAATTTTTTCGAATGGAACGGTACCAACAGCTTGAGCAGTTGTTGTATTTGGTGTAATACCAGCAACAGTTGGATGAACAGTACTTGGAACTTCCTTTTGTTCAACAGGTTGGTTAGAGTGAATGTCATCAGATTTGCTACCTGATTCAGAAGTAGCACTGCCAGCACTAGTACCAGCGCTACTAGCTTCTTCCTTCTTCAGATCAGCCAATCTCTTAGCTTCTTCATGAACTTGCTTAGCGTCAGTGGCAACATTAGTATAAAATTGATGAACTTTAGAACCGAACTTATCGTTCTTGAATTTATCAAAATACGAACTAATTGTATTTCTAGATTTTGTGAGCTTTCTATCTAATCCCAATTGAGTGTTTGCAGATTCATACAGTTTTTGATTTTTATCTTGAATATGATATTTTGAATCTAAATTCGTTAAGAAATTCTTGAAATTGTTTGAAATTCCATTCTTTTGGTCAAATGCAACAGCCTTGTTGACCAATTGATCAGACAGAGTGTAACCTTGTGATAAATATTCAGCCAAGATAGTGGACTTTGGCTTTTCTTCTTGCAAAATATCACCGTGCTCATTAGTTTCACCACCAGAAGCAGAAGAATTACCACTAACAACACCAAAACTTCCTAATTCTTGGTATGGTGGTGGTGCACCACCAATTGATGAACTTGGAGCGACAGGTTGTTTGGCTAGTCCTTCTTCGATAACTTTAATTGATCCACCATCCAATTCAGCACCGTTTAATAGCAATGCAGTGGAAACGGCACTTGAATTCAAAAATTCAACTTGGACGGTCTTGCCAGTATCAGATTTATCAATTGTTTCAATTTTCTTGATCTTTCCACAAAATGTGAAAAATTCTTCAATTTTAGATTGGTCTGTTGACAATGGGATACCAGATGCAACGATTGTGGAAGACATGTTGTAAAATTATATGTATTGGTTAATTTGTTGGATGTGGAGGGATTGTGTATATAAAGTAATGATTTTTAAAGAAAATAAACAATTAGATATCAATTGGCGATCACAAAAGAAATATCTGGTAATACACAATTGAAAGAAACTGGAGAAAAGCCTGTATTTATATATAACATATAATTACAGCAAGCAAACAGCAAAAATCCCAGATGAAACTGAGAACCACCCACACAAAAAAAAGGCAAAGGCAAAAAATTTAGAACAGAGACCAATCATTAATTTCGGCTTTTGGCCGTGACGGCGTGCTCAGCCGCACAAAATACTCCGCCGCTTATTTTCGGCAAATGACGTCTTGGTTGTTTTGTTAGGATTAGGTCATCAGGATATGCGGGATGGAGATTAGGTAATCACATAGTCTGAGACGGGAATGGCTCCAGACAGCATGGATTTGGCTCCAGACAGCATAAATTGCGTAATATATTATGTAATAACTAACTGACATAAGGGAATTCCTACAGCCACCACAGACTTTCCTACTGCCACCATTAATTGCGTAATATATTTTGTAATACCAGCATGACATAATCAATTATGTCCACATCATGACATAATCAACTTTGTCCACGCCCGTTGCCATACATCACCCCCAGCAAATGCATTACTTACTGCTACAGCAACTATATTCCATTCTCCACTACTATAAGAATATCTCTTTCTTCTTGTAATTTAGTTCTTTATCTGATTATTTATCTTATTCTTTATCTGATTCTTTATCTGATTCCTTATCTGATTCTTTATCTGATTATTTATTCTATCATGGAGCCACCAACGGAACAAGTCTTTGAGAACAGAGACGAGCTAATTAGTTCTATACAGCGGCATGCCCTCTCTCATGGCTACGCT